>BGPR01006168.1:48584-83643 GCA_013235015.1 Araneus ventricosus | reverse complement strand
CTGTTTCGTTCAGTTACGTATTACTCTCTTTTGAGGTTTCCGGAAACTTTAAAAATAAAACGCATTTGACTGGTAGAGATCGCTGGCGCGCAATTACAAAGCGTTTTCAGCTGTTTTCACTTCTCCCGACTTCCGATAAACCGATTTTATTTGCGATCCGAGAGCTGGAACGCAAGTTCAGTTCACTTCTAAGTGCTTTCCTGGAACGAGAGGAAATTCGAAACCGTTGTTGAGAAATAAAAAGAAGAGACGGCGAAAAAGCAAAGCGCCATTTCTCGGTCACCAGCGCGAACTCGGTAAAAACAACATTATCGAAAGGAAATGTTGGCGTAATGCGCATGAGCGGATCACGGATTCCGTCAACTTGGATTCTGACATTCTAAACCGGCGGCCGCCTGGTGATATAAACAGTCATCTGACTGACTTTTGAGTTACAGTTTATTGCAGTCAACTGACTGCATTAAATACGTGACTCGTTTTACTACTGTGATCAGAACGTATCGGGAATGCATCGCTCAAAATGCATACATGTCAAGTATTTCTACGTCTTATATAAACATCTGGCAGCACTCACTATTTCATTTCATATTATCGTCTGAAAATAAAACTGTTTTTAATGACATCGCAACTTCAATTTTGTCGATTTTCCAAAATGGCGAACATGCGCTGGAATCTATAGGCTTTATAGACGGCTTTTAACGAAAGCAAGAGTATTTGAAGTGGTATTAAATGTTTAAAAGAGATACTGAGAGATTCAAATAAAAAAAAATAAGATAATGTTGACTGTTTTATTTGATTGCCGAAGTGTTTGGAATTACCAACTGGCCAGACTGTCAATAAAAAATATTTGACTGAGCGAAGCGAGGTCTGTTTCAACTCGACCGTGCAGCATTTCGGCTGTCTGTAAATTTGTTTCTACGCAGTCACGACCAGATGCATTGTTCGATTTTCTTCACGTTTAGACGAAGACACGAAAGTTTCTTGAGTTATAGGAAACGACGTTTATGTCAGAATTCTTACTTTTTTAAATTCCGTTTCAAGGTGGTGCCCGTGATTTAACCCTTAAAAGCCCCGATTTTTTTAAAATTGATTTTAACATGTTTTTGACTTTCATTTCTTGAATTAGATATGAGAAAAATACTTTTAAAAATTCTATTTTGTCTTAAGTAGTGTTTATGGCTAAAAACCCTACTTAAGACAAAATAGGATTTTGCCATTTAGACAACACTAACGTTTAGCTGCAAAAAAAATTTCCTTGATAAAAATTCTATAATAACAAACACAGATGAATTTTAATAACTAATAATATTGATAGAGAATTCCCTTTAACGTTATAGAATAAAATATGGTATTCTCAAGCTATCTAAATGTTGTAAATTGATTTAATATAGTTTTTAGTATGTTCCTATTGGAGCAACAGGCATTGGAATTTCAGGTTACAGAATTACAAAAAAGAATCACGTCCGGATATTTTGTTTTAAATTGCTTTACTGACAGCAACAAGTACTGCTTTTGCTCCTCCTCTTCTGTGTGAAGTTTGTGGTACTATTTCCATCAGTGAGTAGTATTCCATTATCTAATTGAGATTTTAAAGTTTTTCCTCAATCACTTCGGAGCATATTATTGCACGAAAACCATTCGTACACCACTTTAAAATGCAGAAAATTAGCTTTCCAGTGGTACCGATTTTAGTTCCGTAATTTTTCTTTTTTTTCTAATTTTAATACGTTTTTTTAATTAGGTATATTTTCGCAACAATATTTTTCACTTCTTTAGTGGCCGCATTTATAGCCACGTGCGTTGCGACGATATTCAGCACATTTTTTGAGCGCACCTCCTTGCCGCTCAATTATGAGGACTAATTTCTAAGAATGAGATTAAGACAGAAGAATCAAGCCTATAACATTATGGTGTTCGATGTTTCGGACGAGGGGTTCGAATCTCGTCTTTAAATTAATTTTATTTTTAACTTTACCTATCAAGAAAAAGGTGTCATTTTCCCTCCTCCGGCGTCGATAAAAAATTCGACCCTACTAAAACCTAGAATGCGATGACTATCCACGAGTTTCCTTCAGCGCGCGCCAAGTCACGAGTATCGCCAAGACGCAAAATGGCTCGTCATAGTAAGAAAACTGAATACGCAAATTGAACGCCTTTTTTTAACCGATTGAATCGAAAATTGGGCATGGAATTTACAATTAATGCTAGCAGACCTCACGCCACTTTTTATTTAGCTAAATCATAGGGTTTAGAAGTTACCGTGTTAACAAGTACGCGATAATACAGACCGACACACAGACGATGGATATGTCTCAAAATATGATACGGACCTGCATTCCTGATGAGAAAACTCAGTACCAAATTTTATCTATCTAGCTATTTAAATTTTTGAGTTACTGTGTTCACATGAACCCGGACAAACAGACTTCCTGTGGATGAATTTTGTCCGAAATTTGATAGAAACCTAAAAATTATGTGTAATGTATGATCACATACCAAATTTCATCCCTCTAGCTCTAAGAGTTTTCGAGTCATCATGTTCACAGGCAGGCAGACATAACTCCAAAATTGTGTATTTCGGACTCAGGGAGTCTAAAACGTATAATTTACGTTAACGTTAATAAACGTTAAAATTTTTTGACGATTACAATACTTTCTCTTTGTATACTTCGCATACTAGAAAGTAATACAGATAACGCAGCAAAAGTAATATGGTGGAAGCTCGCAGTGAAAAAAAAAACTTTCCTTGTCCGTAAAACTTCGAGACTGAAAACGTACCACAAAGAAATACAATAGGAAAACTCTGAGCAGCTTCTCTCGCATATCATGGGCGGGTGTCAGTAAAAATTCTTTACAAATTTCTCTTGCGAGCGGACAATGTAGAAATGCTGCGTTCATCGTGCTACCGGGTCGCAGATAAGTGTGTGCTCATAAAAAATATTAAAAATAATCTTTCCAATGAAGAAATAAGAAATCTCCGAGAGTTAACTGTCACGTATCGAGTAGTAAACTAGTAATTTATTTATTTATTTACAGAAGAAAAAACACACTACAGAAAAAATTCCACTTGTAGTCTTGCATCAAAGGCCAAAAATTGATAACATAAAAAAATACAACACGAATTAAAGTAGGGGAAGGTGGTGTACCTAGGTCCCATTTTTACTTTTTAATTGGATAATTACTAAAAGAAAGGTAACAAAACAATTTTTCTTTCATATTGTAGGCCTTTATACACAACATATATTTTTTGTAGATTTTTTAAAAAAGTATTTCAGTGCATTATTTACAATTTAAAAAAAAGTGCAAATAGGACCAAGGTACACCATGGGTAGTGTACCTTGGACCAGCTATTTCTAGATTTAAAAAATCTAACCGAATAGTTTGAACATAAATATTTACTGGTATTTTCGCTACAGAAAAATGTTAATGAGCACTTTTACTTAATAAGGTCTTAGATTAGACCGAATATAAAATTATTACAGCAACAGTTTCATTCCTATGAGTAGGCTTAACCACACTGTAATTAGACAAGTCATTTCCAAATGTTAATTTCCGAAGCTGCCTTTCAGATCCTCCAGTCAACACGGGATGTGGTAACTTCCACATTACATCACATTTTTCCACAACATGAGTGGTAGACCATGTAGTGGTCATGCACCAAGGTAAACCACTTGGGCATGGTCCAAGGTACACCACTTGGCCATTTCATGGAAAATGGCTGACTACTAAATTGAGGTTAGACTTAACATAATTTCTAACACATGTTATTATAGCTAAAACTGCGCTTTATAAGTTAGGCATTTTACTATAAAGTAATTTATGTATGTTTAGGAACTATTAACACAAAATTCAACAGGAAAAAAATTACTTTTGATGGGTCAATTTCCTTTTTCAGGATTCATTCATTCAAATGAGCACCTTGACAAATAAGTTCAGGTACACTGGGACCTCTGGTGGCAAGTGTACAAAATACATATAACATTTTCTATACATCTATACAGATGGCGCTAAAATCGGCATAGGTTCAAGGTACACTTATGTCCAAGGTAGACCACCTTCCCCTACATTGAATCTCAAAAAAATTAAAAATAGTAATTACACAATCAATTATAAAACATTAAACATATTGACAATTCAAAAGTGATAGACACTTCTTTTGAAAACCTTAAACGACAAATGAAAAATATCCAGATCTTCAGTATACTTGTTAAAAATTTGTATAATAAGAAAATATCAATATAATTAGATTATTTCAGTATTATATCAGTATTTTCAAACAATCGGTTATTTCTAAAGGTTCTGGTCGGCGCAGCAAAATGAATACAATTGAAAATATCCCCGCAGTCAATCACATGATAGATGACTTTATAAAAAACCAGTAGGAGTGGCCTCCCCTAAACTTTCTCGTATACTGCTCAAATATTTGTCATTTCCTCTCCTCCTGCGTGGATAAAAAAATCGAACCTACTGTAACCCAGAATGCAACGAATATCAGAAGGTTTTTCAATGTAGATTATAGTGATTGTAAGATATTTAAGTGAAGAATCATATTCAAAGAGATGCCTATGTATTAAAACTTGGCAATATTTAAGCTTTTCACTCTAGCAAGATCTCGTCGAGATTTCGAGCTAGGAATTCGAAAAATATTATTCAGTTAAGAAGAAAAAACATCCCGAGAACAAAAATGATTGCTTTTGTAATAGAAGTATCGTAGGAATTTAGTTTGTATTAGCTCTAGAATTCTGTAAACAGCACTAGTTTTTGCGTCCAAAAAGATATACCCAAAATCAGCTGCGTCGCAGTCTTTAAACATTTAGCCATTTTTTTTCCCGAATGCACATTATTTACCCAAGACTCTGCTTACATCAGAACTCGCAAAATTACAGTAAAATGTCTGCTTTTATCAGTATTCACGAAACTACAGTTAAAAATCATTTGAGGCATTATAAATGGAGTTCCACATTCCACCGTCTTCAATCCCCGAGGGCAATAAAAATTCGAGAACTGGTGGCTGCCCCGGCCTTGCCAATGTCCGGACAATTTTATAGGGAGTAAATGAGAAAGTCTAGTTTATGTTTATTATTTTTTATCTATGTTTGTTTATTTGAGATGTTAAATCAAATTTAGCGTATCAAACAGGCTCCCTTTGGTGTTGCGCGGAAATTTGGGAGGGGGGATGTGCCATTCAGGTGTCGTTCTCGTCATCTGACGGCGGTTCAAAATTACGAGGTTCATCCCAAAATAGCCCTCGTGTTGCTTCAAAATGAGTCATTAAAATAGTTAAACTATTTATTATTATTTATGTTTAATTACTTATTACAGATTCATATTTATTATTATTTATGTATAATTATTTATTTCATATTTATGTTTCAATATTCCTATATTTTATTATTTATCATTTGGTACTACTGTATATCGGTTTTATTATTTATTACTTTATATTGCTGTTGAAAAGTGCCGCTCTACATTCTGAAGGGCCGATTCTGCATGAAATGGAGGGTGATCGCAGTAGAAGGGCGCGTATGCAATTGCGTTTGTAAACAATTGATTCTCAGGCTCGACAGGGTATTAAGCATCGGACGAAACGTTCGCGAGTCGTTCGTAAACAACTAGTTCGCAGGTTCCGACGGGGTATTTAGTATCAGACGAAAACGTCGTGAACAGCTGGTTATCTGGTTTCGACAGGGAATTTAGCATCAGATGGAAGGTTCACGAGCCGTTCGTAAACAACTAGTTCGCAGGTTCCGACAGGGTATTAAGCATCGGACGAAAAGTTCGCGAACAGCTAGTTCGGACGGGGCATTTAGCATCGGACGAAAGGTTCACGAGTCTTTTATAAACAGTTGGTTCGCAGGTTCGGACGGGTTATTAAGCATCGGACGAAAGATATCCGAACCGTTCGTGAACAGCAGGTTTACAGTTGAGATGGGGTATTTAGCGCCGGACGAATAGCTAGTTCGCTGGTTCGGACGGGGCATTTAGCATCGGACGGAAGGTATGCGAGCCGTTTGTAAACAGCTGATTCTCAAGTTCCGACAGGTATTAAGCATCGGACGAAAAGTTCTCGAACAAGTGGTTCGCAGGTTCGCCTTTTTATTAAGCACCGGACGGAAGGCTGTGGGGTATTAAACATCGGACTTTAGCTGCAATCCAAATCCTGTCGACTTTTAGGCGAACTCAAAGGTATTCGCAGTTTACGGTGGAACTGTCGTATTGGATTTTAGGTTATTTACTTTTTTACTTGATATTATATATTGTTATCAGAAGTACAAATTTATAAACTTTTAAATTATCTGCCAATTATACCTTTTTACTCTCAGTATCTAGTTTTCTCAATAAATAATACTCCAGTTTCTCAACTCACTTCCTGACTGATTCATAAGAATTTTAGATCTTGAGCATATTAACATATGCAAAGCAAGTTTAATAGCATTTGATCATATAAATAACTAATTCATATGTAATCACAATCTAACATTTAATTTTCTACTATACTCAAGCATTAATAATCAAGATGTCATATCATATGAGTGAACCTTACAACTCAAATCAATCAACTTGACACTCAGACTCTGAGAATTAGCAAAGGCAAAGCTTTATTTAATTTAAATTTACAATTTACCCGTGAAACAATATCCATATTCATTTCCAAGTAAAACTATAAAAAAATCATTGCGCTGTTGTTTGAATATATATTTAGATGTTATATTTTTAGCATTAACCCAGATTCGTTCCAAATAGTGCCTCCATCAGTGTCATTAAGGTAGTGAAGAAAAACCAGAGACCAAATTACTTTAAACTAATGACATTTATTTGTATCAAAATAATTCCACCATTTTACAACATAATTCACATAGCCTAATCTTATTGATTAAAAATCAGAATTACTACTTCACATGAATAATGACATAAAACACATAAAAATAAGGAACATAATAAAAAATATGATTTAATGTAATAAGTTTAATAATATATTTAGGGTCGACCCAATGTTTATAAGAGATTCTTATTTCGATACCTCATTCACATTCAAAATTAAATTATTTTTTATGCTTCCTCAATCTTGATATTCCTTTTTTTACCTAAATTATTATAATAATGATGAAGTGGCCACTAACAGTTTAATTACACTCATGTCCATAAATTAAGGATAATTCAGAATCACACAGAAATTGAACTCTAAAATAAAAATTTCACCTGTAGAATTATCACACACATCTTGAAAAAGAATATGCAAATTACAGGAAACCACCAGATGGCGCGGATAGTACGTCACAATGACGAGAGTGTGAGAGAGGGGTATATAAGGAATGGTGGCAAAGAAGTAAAATTGTTCACAAGCGCTTTAAAAGCCTTTCAGTGCAATAACGGCATAGTTATGGCACAAAGGAAGCATTTGGATGATTTTTTAAGTGGTAGAATTATCGGACGACTGGAATGTGGGCGTACCCAGCTGGAAGTATCCGAGGAACTTGGAATCGCCCAGAGTGTCATCTCCAGGCTTTGGCAACGATTCCAAGATGATGGTAATGTGAGTAGATGTTACAGCACAGGTCGCCCCCGAGTTACAACGCCGAATGAGGACCGGTATTTGGCAGTTACTGCCAAAAGAAACAGACGGAGCACAGCATCAGACCTGTCTCGTCAGCTCTCTTCAGCTACCGGTACGACAGTTTCAAGGCAGACCGTGTACAGACGCTTAGGGCACATTGGTCTATATGCTCGTAGGCCTGTCAGATGTGTTCCACTTACCGCAACACACTGTCGCCTGCGATTAGCCTGGAGTAGAGAGCATGCATTGTGGACACCGCAACAGTGGTCTTGTGTGATGTTTTCCGACGAGTCCAGGTTTAGTTTGCAGTCTGATTCTCGCCGGACTTTCATATGGAGAGCGCCAGGTACCCGTTACCACCAAGAGAACACCATTGAACGACACCGTTACGGTGGTGCAGGATGGCTCGTTTGGGGAGGAATTATTCTTGGTTCCAGAACTGACCTGCATGTTCAGAGTGTAACAATGACAGGCCACATCTATCGGGATGTCATTCTGGAACAACATGTACGTTTGTTTCGGGGAGCCATGGGTGCTGAATTTCTGTTTATGGATGACAACGCCCGTCCTCACCGTGCAAACATTGTAGACGAATGCCTTCAATCGGAGGATATCACCCGTATGGATTGGCCAGCATACTCACCGGACTTGAATCCAATAGAAGATGTGTGGGATATGCTTGGCCGACGAATTGCAGCCCGTCAACCCCCTCCCACCTGTCTACCGGAACTTCGGAGGGCATTGCTTGATGAGTGGTGTAATATTCCCCAAGATCAGATTGATAATTTGATACTCAGCATGCCTAGGCGTTGTAAGGCCTGTATTGCATCGTCCGGGAGACATACTCCGTATTAACCATCATACTAACCATATTATACTGTTTTTTGTAAATAGGTTCTTTTTGAAATTTGCTCCAGGGAGTAAAAATCGCAATTTTTATTAATTATGTCAAACATATAGCATCTGTTTTACTCTTTACCTTTTGTTTAATAAATAGACTTTACAAATAAGTCAAATTTGTTTTGCTTCTGTCTCTTTCTTTGCCTGAACTTCATTATCCTTAATTTATGGACATGAGTGTATTAATTTTAATCTTTACTTAACTTAATCTTATATTTTGATTCATATTCTTGTTAATACTTGATCAACTCGCCCTAATATTATACTAGTCATCTTTTCACTAATTAACAAACATAACTGTATGTATAAACATTGTTCTTCCAACTACAACACACTCAACTACAAATATATTAGTGATCCATAAATTTACACATAATTATCTTAACATCTTAGTATAACACTCATTTTTTACAAGCACATTTATATAAAAAAAACCTTCTGAAAAATATCGATATAATAAATTATGTCTTGCTTTTCAAGTAAATGTTGACTATAAGTACTAGTAAATTAACTTCTTAATATCAATTGTCATGAACCCCTATTTACCACTTTTTATGTAAAACAATACAACATTGCTAAATGTAAGGACTATATTATGATGCATTACATTGCCATCCACTTTACCAAAACTCATGTTATGGAAACCTATTCACCTTATTTAGAATAAAATTTCAATTTAATATATCTGGAATTAAATATTTCATTTGCAAGCTTCATCCTTAGCTTAATCAATATTAATTTATTTGTACATGCATCACAACCGAATAATCTTGCTCACTAAAATAAAAATCTTTTATATATGATTAAAACAAAAACCATCTATAAATTTATATTTTAAACCTTCTTACACTGAGACAGGAGTCTATTAATTCAAAATATCCAAAATAGTAAGTCAAACACTTATCTGTATACAGCAGCACCACGTGAAGAATTCAGGAACACATGCACTTTATGTATATTGTTCAATTTGTCTATACAAGCGCGTAGGATCTGGCAGTTGTTCTATAGACTAAAAGGTTAATGAGAGTTTCTAATTCGCACAGATGTTGCACTGCTGGTTCACGCAGAAAATAAAGACAGCGACAAAGGAAAAGTTTCGCAGCAGGTAATAATGTGGATTGTTACGCGACTCAGTCCTATAACGTGAATGTGTCTTGACACATGAGAAATAACATATTCATACTTAGCGCGTAGGGTTGATCGGTGATGTTCGTCGGCATTTGCCATAGCACCGACTGGGAATATTGCATGCGGCCATTTAGTCCACGAATTTAGTGATGAAGAAGATGCTTCAATATGAAGTTTTCGACCTTCACGCACCATGCGGCTCTCAGAATTTTACCATGTCCCGCATAGGTTTTCTCTTCGAAGACCCGCACGCACCTTCCATCAAGGACCCTGGGCCTTCCGGAGAAATACCTCTATCCTCCCCTCAGTTTTATTGCATTCTCCTTTTTACAGAGCCAAAAACCTCTCTGCCTCCCCATCCAAGTTCCTAGTTTTTTAAACTCCGCTTTGGCGGCTCAAAAACCAAAATTATGCTAAACTATATGATTTCCATTGGCTAACTCTTACAATTACTATTACAACCCTAAGTCCTAAGATCCTATAGTGCACATGTAACCAATCTGTTTGCAAAGCCGTTACATGACAGAATTGTGCACTTTTTCTGACGCACGAGTAATACCCGACTCGACATCGGATACATTTCGAAAAACACATTCAGGGATCCGTCGACATACAAGATCAAGAACCCCCTCTCAAACGCTGGAAAACACAGCAATTTCTAGTTCAAAAGGTCATTAAAATGGGGTGAATTCAAATCACTTCGTGGGAAATAGCAAATTTAGGTGGCCAAAACTATAAGTTTGTCGCAAGGGATTAGATAAAGTATTCTACAGCTGTAGTTTGCAAACAGCAAAACCCATTTTCCCAGGAATGCGCATTTTTAGCTCCCACGAAGGGACTTTTCTTCGCAGAGTTAGTAATTTTTATTTTTATTTCTTTAGGCACAGAACACACTGTTGGGGGGAGGGGATAGGCGCAAAAAAACCTCCCGAGATGAAAAAAGTGAAAGATCCTCTCTAGACGATTCTCCCAGCTTGAAGTTGGAAAAAAAAGAACTTCATCTGATATACATTTTTGCCTTTAATTACGTATTTTACAAAGCTTTTAAATAATATTAATAGTTAAAAAATTTAAAGCAAATAGAATATAACAATTTATATCAGAGTTTAATTAATTTTGAGAAATTCCTAATCCAAAAAAACTCTACACAACAGAACGTCTTCTTGCGTAGTTCATCATTTCCAACGAACTTACGAGGTTGAATCTACACATCAAGCCGTATTCCAAAGCGTTTCAATAAACCCTGATGATTGACAGTTTGCGGTGGATTCGCTCTTTTCCCGTGGTTCGCGCTTGGTTGTTGTGAAAATCATCTCAACGAAGCGTTCGGCTCACAAATGCTTTATGGGAAAAGTAGGCTTCACTTCATATTATTGGTGGGAAGCGCTGGCCTGTATCAAAAGAGGGAGAGCAGGAATGGAATTATCTAAAGATTTTTTTTAATTTTTTGTTTGTTTGTTTGTTTTTCTAAAAAATTAAAAGAAAAGAGAAATATGTTGTGCAGAGCTGAGTTATCTCGGAAACAAAGTCCAGACTTTTTTTCAACCCCCGCCCTATGCTGGAGCAAGCCTGGAAAGTAGCCAAGACGGGGAATTGATTCAGAAGCGATGAAAAATGGACCTCCGTCCTAACTGCATTTCGGGACGCTTATCTGCTCTTTCTTTTTAATCAGAAGCAGATTGTACAAATTAAAGGAAAAATGAAACGGTTCTGCATGTTCATTCCGAATTGCATTTCTGGCTTGACGCGCGTCTCTTCTCTGAGAGATCAGCGAAACTGACGGAGCTCGATATACAAGAGTAGGGGAAGCGAGAAGTGTCAAAAGTGGGCCAAAGAATTCAAATAATAAAACAGTTTTCAAGTCAGCTACTAGAAAAAACAGAGGAAGTGTTCGTGTTCCCCTTTCGACTCACTCAGTAGACTATCAGTAGGGTTGCCATAGTTGCCAAGCATTGATAAGTGACGTTTAAGTGTTAAATAAATAAAACATGAAAAAATGGGTAGTGAATGATTTATTTTACTCTGAAAAAAAATCAGTAAAGTTTAAGCAATCTAATAAATAAGAAATACGTAGATTAAGAAAAAAGATGCGAGGCTAAACCTTTTTAGCCCAGTCATATTTTAAAGTTGATTTTACTTTCTTATTTATATAATTTTCTTCTTTCACAATATTATAAAATTGGGTACAATACATTTAAAAATTATAAGGATGCAGAGTTTAGGGAGAAAACGGGTCAAATAGTAATACGGGACTGAGCAGTGAAATACGGTGACAGTCCCGTACAAATGGGACGTATGGCAACCCTAACTATCAGTAATCCGGCAGAGTATTGCCGGATTAACGAAAGCGCCGGGTTGGTGAAGGTTCATTTAAAAGAACACATTTTAACTTCAAAACCTATGTTTATTACACAAAATAAATGTACCAAATGATGCAGAAAATTTCATTATGCGTAATAAATATTACAAAATCCTCTCGCTACGTCGCGAAAAGGTCACTGGTATCGGCATGCAGCGATCCTAGGCCCCTTTCACATTATGCGGTTTAACCGTTCCTGCGCAAAGTTGTTTATTTTTTTGCCGTGTCATGTTTGCTTTCACACTTGACGATTTGCGCCGTCAGTATTTGAGTGCGGTTTCTAATTTCATAGCTGTTTCAGTTTGGATCGGAAGCAAATAGCAGCAATATGGTCTTGCAGCCATCAATCAAAAGAAAAGAGACTATAATCGCCTCGCTTTTGGAAGAACAACATGCAGATGAATGTCTGTAGCATCTTTTGATGAATTCCACAACCGAATAAAAAATTATACTCTGCGGCAAAATACTAATATTTGGAACTGCAATCAACCGACAAAAATGGTAGCTGTGACTCTGAAGTAACTGTGTTGCCTGTTAAATCATAGATAGGGGTGAAACGTCCTCCCTCTGCTGTGAGACGAAAGAGGGGGTGCCAGTCATGTGACCGCGGTTCAAAATGACGAGGTCCGTCCTAAAATAGCCCTCGTGTTACTTCAAAACGGGACGTTAATATAACTAAACAAAATCGAAAGTAACTGACACTTATTTTTAAATCTTAATCGTTTGTCTTTAAAACATGAAGTGTTATAGGACCTTTTAACAACGAAAAAGCAATAGCGAAAGTGCGACTGTTTATTACTTAGCAAAAACTTATAGATTTTGTTTTTACCATAATTACATAAAATAAGTTTCTCCCTAGACGTAGATTTTAAAGTCAGTGGAATAATTTTAAGGATTGCAAATGTATATATTAATAATATATTACGTAAATCGATTATACATAAGTTGTGGAACATGGATTTCATTTGCGCGCAGGATTTAAAAAAACTAAGCAACCCATTGCAAACAAATGTTATGAAAATTCCCTTCGAAATATCACAGCTTTAAAATCATTTAACATGGTAAATAATCAGATATGCTTTAATCACTTTTTATGACGTTAAAATAGTATACCTTTTTCTTGAAAATTATATGTAAGATACCACGCATTGAAAAAAACTAAAACGCAATGCTTTGATTTTGCGTGTTTTTTCATTGTGTTTGTATAAACATAGCAGGGAAATTTCTTTATGTTTGATTAACAATATTTTAAAAATCCTGTGTGTAAGTATTTAAAGTATAAATCACTCACCAAACATCTCTTTATATTGAGATGGGTTTTGACTATATCTTCTCAATTATTTAAAGTACACTCATGTGCAATAAAGTGATATATTCATGATTTAAATTTTCAAATAAAATCATAAAAAAATCGGAAACTTTAATGGAATCTCTATAAAGAGTTCAAAATACTGAAGAATTCTATAAGATTGTCGGAATTACTTATGAAAGGTAAAAAGTTTCTTGAAATTGCGACTTCAGAAATAAAGCATATGTTGTTATCTTAGAATTCAGTCATGATTATTAGACACTGCTATCCAGATTTTTATTAATTTACATGAAAAAGTATATAATTCGTTTCCAATACCTTATACATGGCCGTCTTATCCAAAGGGCAAAATAGGCTCAAGAACAGGGCGTTATTAATCCAAGTGATCATAAAAACTTTCTATACTGATTTTGAACCAAGAAAATTTATTTAATTGTAATTTTAAATATGTTATACAATTTTATATGTTATAATATCGTATAGAACCTAGTTAATAAAATAACCTAGGAGAATATAATGTTATCAAGACATTATAATGCTCCTGAATTATTTTTTTAGCTAGATATTTGGTTTGGGCCATAACACCCAGTTTCCTAGTTAGGGTGCTTATGCAGCGGCAAGCACTGTAAAATCTTAAGACGGCTCTGATCTTATACAATATAAAAATACATTAAATTCGTTAGCATTGGCATATTTCGAAATAAAATAAAATAGCTAAATTTTAAATAGGAAAAAATAACGAAAACATTAAAAAATTACACAGTCAACACTCAAATTAAATGAAAGTGCGTTCTATAATAACAATGAAATCATTTAAAAATCACAAAGACAATAGTAAAATTAAATTTTGAAGCATTCTATAAAAATAATGGAATCATTAATTAACTGCAAAAGCTTCGAGAAGGCAAAAATAACAAGTGACCTTGTGAAGGTGAAGGACGGCAGCCGGATGAAATTCGAGCAGTGTGAAAGCGTCAGCATATTTTCATACATTACTACTAAGACGAAGTGGTAACGGCGCCGTTTTTTCCAGTCGCGCACGCGGCTGTTCAAACCTCAACACACGGACTCAAACCGCGATCGGCTAGTGTGAAAGCTCCCACTCATTTCTTCAGTTTAACACCAAGAGGCGGCCTAATGCATTCTTGCCGTAACGGTTAAACCGTATAATGTGAAAGGGGCCCTAGCCACTTGCCCTTCTGAAAACGCTGGACTGCTGGAAGGGCCGGATTGGCGAAGTGTCGGATTACTGAGAGTCTGTTGGTTATTATCGGTCGTGCCGTCAGGTAGAGGTTATTGCTTGAAATGACTATCGTGCCTTAAGGTAGCCGTTTCTTTTTGTTGTTTAAGTGACGTCATGCAAGTTGTTGACGTCAAGTAGTAATACATATAAACAGGGTTCCCACTTACATCCGTTACACCCCTTTAACTCCTAAACGGTGACAGCTTAGGCAATAAAGTTTGTGCCTAGGCATAATAAAAAGGCTATGCGCTACTCGATAAGACAACTTACAACGCCATCTATCGGCAAATTTTGGAATTAGCAGTCCTAACTCGAAAACAGTACAAGATACAGGAAAAGGGTCAATTACAAAATTGTAGAACGTCTTCGATTTAGTACAAAAAGATACCTTGTACGCATTAATACGAAGAAATGAACGTATAAAGTGCACATTTGTTTTTCTCGATTTCCGAAACTGTGACGTCTCTAAACGGGTTAAAACGAGAAAAAACAATTAGTTATCACAATATACCTTTATTTTCGGTGTTCAAAGTGCTCTCCATCATATACAATGCAGATCTAGGTTCTTGTTTAACTTTCACTTTGCACACGTTTTAGCATATAGTTGACGCGCAAACGCAAGCAACAGTAATACGTCCTGCAATGTTGGCGGAAAGGTCCATACACCGCTGTTTGAGTTATTTCCACAAGAAACAATTTAATGGGGCCATTTTTTGCCCGAAAAATAACATTTTCTCCTTTTATTCGTGTCATATGACGTCAAAATTTCCGCAAATGCGAGCACACAAACGCGCATTTCACACGTTTTGTTCTTAGCATTATTGTACCCAAAGTGTCTTTTCGTACTAAATCGAAGATGCTCTACAATTTTGTAATTGACTTTTTTCCCGTATCGTGTACCGTTTTTGAGATAGGACCGCTAATTCAAAACTTTGCCGATAGATGGCGTTGTAAGTTGCTTCATCGAGTAGCGCATACCCTTTTTACTATACCTAGACATCAACTTTATGGCCTAAGCTGTCACCGTTTAGAAGTTAAGGGGGTATAACGGATATACATAAGTGGGAACCCTGTATAAAACCATGTACTTTGTCTAACGTGTGATGCATGCAAAGTCTTGGGTTTTTAATAGTTTCTTTAAATGCTATCAAGTATATATAGTATTAACCGTAATAAATATGATATATTAAAATGGATTTTGTCTTGATTCAGCGTCTCTGCTCTCTAACAGAGTCGAATGTACTTTTTAAAATATGGCGCACTTTGTATTGAACTGAATTTAATTACGAGGATGGATCCAAAACATTTACAAGAGTGATAAAAAATTATTTATTAACATTGGACACAAAATACCAAAGGGAATTAAGAGGCATACATGCCGATCACTTTTCTACATCATCACCAAATCTATTGAGGCATTTACGTGAACGCAGGACCAACTTGTTGAACCCGGCTTGGCAGAAATCACATCCTGCCCATTGAGCTAGTTCTCAATAACTGTTTTCACATCACTGTCTGAAGAGAACCTTGTTCCAGATAAGTGTTTGGAACCCAGATTGGGTGCCGAATCTGGGCAGTAGGGGGAGGGTGGTGTCTCCAGACTTCCTACTTGAACTTTTGCAGCCATTCTTGAGCTTTGCGAGCAGTATGGGTGTTGTCATGCAGGAGGACGACAACATCACTCAACATGCCAGGACGTTTGCGTCGGATGGCTCCACGATGGCCCAATGATTATTTCCTTTTTCCGAAATTGACGGAACACTTATCTAGAACAGGGTTTTCGTCAGAGAGTGATGTGAAAACATCCGCTGATCACTGGTCCAATGGTCAGGGACATGATTTCTGCCAAGCCGGGTTCAACAATTGGGTCCTGCATTCAGATAAATGCCTCAATAGATTTGGTGATTATGTGGAACAGTGATCGGCAAGCATGCCTCTTAATTCCCTTTTGTATTTTCTTTCCAATGTTAATAAGTAATGTTTTATCACCCTTGCAAACTTTTTGTGGATCCTTCCTCGTGAAATTGAAGAGAACGGATGATACATTTTGGTTTGACCCTTCCAGACCAAACGATATTGAATAGATAGATACCTATGTCTACAGTAATCCGTCAATTTGACGGATATTTATAAAAATGCTTTATTTTAATTTGTTTGATGATGATTTGTTATGCAAATAAATAACAAAAATAATATTCATACTCAAAATAACACAACATTTAACATAACATAAGCATTTAACAATTACTTAGATATTTTAACAAGCATGTTATACGATTTTGATTTATAAAAAATTACAAAATAATAAAATGTATGTTGAACACAATAATAAAGAAAACACATTAATAAGAATATTGGAAGACTAGATAATAATATAATAAGGAAAACTTAAACAATTTGCATTCATTAAAAGATAAAAAAAGACTAGGTCTGTGTCAAATTCCTTACACAGTTTAAATTCATCAGTAAATTAAATTAAATTCATCAGTAATCACATCAGGACTGCATATGGGAAAGCAATTAGCAATCTTTTCCCACCGGCGGGGCTCAGTTGAACAAATACGCTATATTGTATTGCGAAATTTGTCAGCGTAGCTTTTCTGTCTATACAGAAATGGCATTTATAATTTAACCCTATTTATAATGCAATCACAATTGACCGTCTGCTGTCTCCCTAGGAGTTCCTGACCGGCCTGTCGCTGCTGACCCACGGCACGACGGTGGACAAGCTGCGGTGGACCTTCCGCTTGTACGACCTGAACGGCGACGGACGCATCGACCGGGACGAGATGAGGGAGATCATCTCCTCCATCTACCTGATGCTGGGCAGGCACACGCGGCCCAGCGTGGAGCACGACACGCCCGCGCAGCACGCCGACAAGGTCTTCGAGGTCAGTCCTCTCTCTCTCTCTCTCTCCACTTTCCAGTACGCAGGAGAGAAAGTACAGGGATATTTTTAAGGATAGCGTTATTTGTAGGTACTGTACCTGCGGATAAAACGTTATTTGCAGGTACAATGTGCCACCTTCATGTTCTTGCCTGATCACCTTAGTTAAGCAGCATCGGGCGCTAGAGTTGGGTGATACTGTATCAACTTGATACTTTGTATCAGGTACGCAAAAGTATCAGATACACCTAAATGATACAAACCAAAAGTATCAGGTACTCGGTATCAGTTCTCGGACTCGAATGATAACGATAAGTAAGTTTACGGTCGGCTAATACGAAGTAGCATATGATACAAGTAGCATATGATACAAGTATCATATGATACAAATCAGATTGATACAGTTCCGGGTTGGGGATAGTTTCCCGTTTTCGGTAGAGGTATGATGATGAGGTGCATGTGACCTTGGTTTTGAAGTCATGACGGGTGGGATGGAAAGGAGAGAAACAAATAGTTAAGTGTATTGGATACAAAAGTATCAAGTAAAAGTATCAGATACAAGCGTGTATCAGTATCAACTTGTACCTGATACAGCAAAACCTGGTATCAACCCAACTCTATCGGGCGCGGTCAGTACTTGGGAGGGTACAGTACTTGCCTGAGGAACACTGCGTGCTGTTGGCTTCCTTTTTGAGTTCTTGACTCATGGACTTGTTGAGTTGTACCAGATCAAGTGGAATTAGTTTCAGAGGGTAAAATATCTGCGGATAAAATGTTATTTATTGTTTAAGAATAAATAATGAGTTGTCGGGAATTTTTTTCTCTAATCTCAATAATTTAAAAAAGATTTTTAAATATAATTATAGACATTATTTCTCATTACTGGACTTACATTCAAACCGTTTCCTGATTTCTATAAATATTTAATAGTTTGTTTTTAATCCACTGTTAAAAACTGAGGTTATAAAAATAGCAGTACTCAGAGCCTTCTGTAGCTCGATATATCAGCAGAAATTCCACGAAATCGGTAGGGGGACTAATGTCGACACGGGGAAAAGATTCTATAATAAAAAAAAGTTCCGAAAGTCGCTGATAGGAGGAAATGTGGCGCTGTTGTAGTTACTCACCTGAGAATTACACAAATGAATAACGAAGAAGAAATTTCAGTTCAAAACCGCTTTATTACAGCAAATGAACTGCCCCAAAGGGTTACAGAGATACAATGGCAGTGCGCTATATTTCTTTATTCAATAAAATTACTCCATCGGCGAGGGCATGTGATGACCCTTCAATCTGACCACCCTTCTCGCGGACCGCACATTGCATCCTGTAAACAACATTCTCCGTGTCCATTCTCCACGGATCTAACCTCGTACGACTTTTTTCTGTGGGGTTATATGAAGTCTAAGGTCTATCTTTGCGGGGTCCCGACGTTGACAACCTTAAAGGACAACATATTACGAGCTGTACTGAGCATTCCTGGTGACATGTTACTTTTGGCCGTCGAGAATGTTGTGTACAGAAAGCAATGTGTAGTCCACGAGAAGGGTGGCCACACTGAAAGAGGTCTGGTGCTATGTTGTACTACAATTTCATCTCTGTAACCCCTTGGGGCAGTTCATTTGCTGCATTAAAGCGGTTTTGCACCGAAATTTTTTCTTTGTTTTTCATTTGCCTAATTCTCAGGTGTGTAGACTACAACAACGCCACATTTTCCCCTATTGGCGACATTCGGGACTAATTTTTTTCATTACAGAATCTTTTTCTCCATGTCGTCATTAGTCCCTTTACCAAATTTAGTGGCATTTCAGCTGATAGATCGAACTACAGAAGGCTCTGAGAACTGTCAGTTTAAAAAAATCACCCTGTGCTGCAATCGTCGAAAGGCAATGTCTCCAGATTTCGATGGATCTCCAAGTTTTAGGACTCCCTGTGTCCGGAAAACACATTTATGTCAGTCTGCTTTTGAACACGATAACTCTTAAACGCTGTAGCATCAGACTCAAGAAACATCCTTTCTTCACATGAAAATAATTTATTTCGGCTATTTACGTCTTATTTACAAATAAATATTGTTCAGCCGGACACCATTTTTGCATAAATCTCTCGTCGGATAAAAATATTAAAAATACTTTCAGTCATTTCACATCTCGAGCGAAAGTCTGCGTCTCGAGCAAAAAAAAACATCTTAAAATTATTGATAAAACCTCTCTGATATGTTCTGATATAAGATGATTGTGCTTTGCATGTCGCATTCGCAGATTAAATTCCTCAAAAACTGAGGAGTTGCTTTGATGCAACCAAAGCGAGTAGTGACGAAAATTATTTGAATAAAAAATTGTATCTTATGCGCTTTTCAGGGTAACTGATGCATGCAACTCAGTGTCTCCTTAGCGGAACCAAAAGAGCGCTAAAGGTTAATATTAACTTATAAGTTTAAAAATGCCATAATTCCATGCACAAGTGGAGCTCGGGCAAAACAGTTAAAGGTGGGAAAAAGAACAATACATCATTTCTGATGAGATTTCTGTTGCTGGATTTCTAGAGGAAGCTTTTCAAAAATTAATGGACATGCGTTAATTCCCTTCTGAAACAAAGCGAACACGCACTGTTCAGACTTTTTTTTTTACTTTTTAAATAAAATCCCCATTCGAAAGCCTGCATGACGTTTGCTTACGTGCCGTTTGAAAACGCTGGTTCAAATGTGCAAAAATGTTCATCAGATATTGTCAGGAATTTCTATTACTCAAATTTAATATTTCATTTTGTTACGCGTATATTATTCACTAACTTAAAAAGAGGCGCAATGCATTAAAAAAGCCTCAGGTTACCGAACCCTGCTGACACGATACGTCAATAATTTAAGAACGAATTTATTTTTGGAGTCTCTTCTAGAAAAGAAATGGCTGGGCTGCATGAATTATAGAAAACCTGTCGACTGGAAAACAGCATTTTGAGGCAGATTCTCCATCAATATTTAACAATTTTTCAACAGTTTGCGTGGAACGTGAAATGCTCGACTTTTCCCTATTTTGAAGCGGGTGTCTGCTAGAAATTTGAGAAAGTTCGCAGGTTTGGCTGATGAGAGCTGAAAGATTAACGAACAGCAGGTTAAGAGAAGGAATATTTTGTCCAAACAAATGTTCTTATAGGACGCAGGTTTCCAACTTGTGGTACACATACCCAGTGGCGTAGCAACAAAGGGGCGAGGGACAGATGCCCAGTGCACCATAGACACAAAATATTAGTGCGTGTATGTCGATTTTTAAAATATATATTTGAATAGTGACGAGAAACCCGGATGAGAAAATATATATATCACTATGCCACGGGCTCCATTCGCCTTTGCTACTCCACTGAAGGGCGGAAAAATCACGTGATACTTCGGTTCCACTCACCAAATTTCACTTAATTTCCACTTAAAAGGGCACCTAAAATATATGGGGTTTAGTTTAGTTTATCTAGATTAAAGTTTGAAGAACACGGGGGCTATTTTAGGAAGGCCTCAGAAATTTGAATTACGGTCAGTTGAGGAGGACGACATCTGAACTGGTGTCCCCTCTCGAAACTTGCATATCACGCCAATTGGAGGATGTTTGACCCCCTACGTATATATCACACATGTATACGTCGCATATATCACCTGAATACACAATTTCGATGTTAAGACAACATGCCGAATTTCATCCTTCTATCTTTTTGCGTTTTTGAGTTATCGTGTGCACATAGTCTCGAACGGATGGATATTAAAATCTCCCGTTCACATATTCAATGACATCCGAATACACAATTTCGATGTTACGAGAACATGCCGAATTTCATCCTTCTATCTTTTTTCGATTTTGACTTATCATGTGCACATGGTCTCGAGCGGATGGATATAAAAATCTCCCGTTCACATATTTCACCTCAATGCACAATTTCGATGTTGTAACATATGAGAAATTTCGTCCGCACTGCGTTTTTGGGTTAAGACATCGTTCCAAAAATATGTTAATCCGACTCATTGAGATGCAGATGTGAAGATGCCATCAAGTCTCGATGTTGATGATTACAGTACTTTCTTTTTAAAAACATCGTGCAGGAGAACGTTTAAATCTTCATGAGTCGCTAGAAATATTTTGAAACAATTCTATTATGGCATGGTTTTAGAACATGGTTTCTCATACCAGAACATGTACCCCTACATTATTTTTGGTGGTACAATTTTTACACAAAAGATTTAAATGAATGAAAAATAGCACCTCTTTTAACGTTTTATGAATAACAAATCTTAATATTTGCTATTATGTATTATTACCTACTATTTACTACAATATATAGTAAGTTTATTTATATTTTAATATAATATCCCAATTTAATTTACTGATATAATTTAATGATATAAATTTTAATTTTTTTCTTAGTTATAAACACTCTTTTTCGGAGCATTGATTTTGAGCCCGAAAATACTTTTATTTTTTATTCTTATTTATGTGGTACAAAATTTAAAAGGTTTGAGAGATCTTGCTCTAGAATATTCGTGATAACATCCTACGCATTGTTCTAACAGTCTACCAGACATAATTTCCATTAAATTGTATTCAGACACCCTTCGCTTCATCTTTGCGTGTGCAACGAACTATTCACGCCTCTCAAACACAACACACCGTCTTTCATTCACGGAAGGGTTCTGGAAACAGTTCGCTTCACAGCTCAAGGCAGTGGTGAATCCAGGGGGGGCTATCGGGCTGCAGCCCCCCTCCCCCCCCAGAGCTAAGTCAGAATTCTTGATTTTATTTAAAATCACTATAACTGTTTGTTCTTAATTTATCTTTTTTTTAAAAATAATAGAAACGTGACAATATTGCTTTCTGGCTTGACAGGTTCGAAAATTTTCCTACTTTTCTAGTCATTCCACTTGTACTTGTAGCGTTGACGCGGTCGAATACATTTTTTGTCTAGTTATTTCATTGTATTTTTTATTAAATTATCGAAAGTATTGTATTTTTTTATGATTCTTATTGTCAGGCGAGTCAAGTCTATAAAGTTAAAGTGTTTTGGTTTACATAAACCATAAAGTTTGACATTCGTCATCGCGATACAAAATTTTTATGACCTCAGCCCCCCAGACCCGAATCCTGGATTCACCACTGGCTCACGGCGATTATGAGAGGAAATGACCGAATCAACAAAAATTTCCGTGCTTGGCTCTTGGCGAGATTTAAACACAATGTTCATATATTGAAATTTGACTGGAATACATTTCCTATATTAAGCGGTTTATAGAAAGACTTTACGACAAGCTTTGTAACTGTGTGTGTTTGTGACGATGTGTCCTTTAGATCGAAACAAAATTACGGAAGGCGAAGGTAGATTCCGTTTCTTCGGAGATATAAGGAAAAGAAAATTCCACTCCCTTCCCAGTTTCCTCTCCTAATTTAATAGCAGTTGGAGCTCTGAGAATGGCAGAGTGTGGAAGAGACTCCAACTGATGACTGCTTCCCAACGATTTGTCTCAAGTTTAGGTTAGAAATCAGTCAATCTTAGGGTGTTGAAAGTCAGTTTTCATTCCATAACTTCTGAGCAACTACAGCTATCGGAAAACTTTTAGTGCAAAAGTTATTCTTTATGATGGGGTGATAATTTGCCTGATTTCAATTATCCTTCTCTCTTCAGTCTCACGGGAGTTGTGGGGAAATGAAAATCCCCCCCCCTCACCTGGTTGGCTCATTTACGAACTCGGCTAAGATTTTCACCCTTCCTAAAATATATCCCTCGATGGTTGAAATCCAATCAAAATTACACTGGTTGTAGGGTTGCCATAATTGCCAAACATTGATACGGGACGTTTAAGTGCTAAGTAAATAAAACAGAAAAAATTGGCAGGGAATGGTTTATTTTACTCTGATAAAAAAATAAATAATGTCTAAGCAATCTAATAAAATGAAACTTAGAATAAGAAAAAAGATGGAACGCTAATCCTTTTTAGCCCAGTCAGGTTTCAGAGTTTATTTTACTTTCTTAATTATACTATTTTCTTCTTTCACATACAGTCGGACCTCTATTTAACGAACCTCTATTTTACGAATTTCTCTATTTTGCGAACTTTTTATTGGAACCAAGAACATTTTGCGAATTTCTTCGTAAAACAACCTCCTAATAGCGAAGTGCATTCTCTATTTAACGAACTTTTTCTTGTGATCCAATATTTTTTTTTCTCCTTATTCCTCAAAATATTTCTAAACATTTCAAACTTATTCTTTCTTTTAACACATTTTATGGTGATCAATGACCTTGAAGCTGGAAAATGTCAAAGCGAAAGTACTTGAGCATCAAAGAAAAAAAATTAATTCTTCATGAGGTGGATAAAGGACTGAAAAAAAAGTATATTGCTTTAAAATTTGGTATTCTTCCAAACAGCTTATCAACCATTATAAAAAAAATCGTGATAAGATGCAAAATTATGATTCATCGAATTCTTGTTCAAAACGTTTAAAAGCGTGCGTCTATGAAGATGTGGATGAGGCAGTTTTGAAGTGGACAGTGTGAAAAATAAAAAAAAAATACAGCAATGAATTGCGATGAAGACGAAGATGATGAAGATGGAAAAGATCCTGATGCAGCAATCAACAAGCCTTCGTATGATAAAATGCTAAAATTCATAATTTTTAATATAAAATTATTTTTTTAATTGAGAATACAGTGTATTCCAGGACAATGTTTTGTTTTATTCTTGTTTTCTTTGCAGATTTCTTTTTGATGGGTAAAATATATAAAACAGACATTAATTTATAAAATAAAGATGTGATTAATTACTTTTTAATAATATTTAGTGTTTA
This sequence comes from Araneus ventricosus, assembly GCA_013235015.1. NCBI lineage: Eukaryota > Metazoa > Arthropoda > Arachnida > Araneae > Araneidae > Araneus > Araneus ventricosus. The sequence goes on along the minus strand of BGPR01006168.1, from coordinate 59,441 downwards.
TGAATTTAAAATCTGTTTTGTGTAGTTTAAAGTATTTTAAAAGGTGAATCTCTATTTAACGAATTTTCCATATAACGAACTTTTATCGGGATTTAGGGACTTCGTTAAATAGAGGTTCGACTCTAATTATAAAATTGGGCTCAAGTCATTTTAAAATTATAATGACAAATCAATTCTTTCTTCCGACCATTAAGTTGACTTTAGGGAAAACATTCTCTTCACATTTGTACTGTAGGCTGGAAAGGCAAATATGTATTCGCATAGCTTTTTTAGACATGACTTCTGATCAATGTAATTTGTATCTGCAAAAAACTTCAACCATTTCTCTCCCATACTCAATTTCATAGATGCTTGGCAATTTTGGTTGATATAATTTTTCTCTAAATAATATTTCATATATACAGACTGGTTAAAAAGAGTCTCAGTGTTGCCAATATCGATGTTTCTTATTTGCAAATATGCGATAGTATATTCTATTTCTTCCCATTCAGGAACTCTGTTCAGTTTAGGGAGAAAACGGGACAAATAGTCATACGGGACTGAGTAGTGCAATACGGGACGTCTGGCAACCCTAACTAATAGTGCGCGTGTGTCGAGAGAGAGCTTTGAGACGAGGGGTGATTTTTGGTTCTGGAACCACGATCGCGGAAGATCTGCAGGAATTTGCCAAAGTTCTGTCATGAGAAACATTGCAGTAGAATAGTTTTCCTATGGGGAATACCATCCAAAGGAATAAATTATAGTTGATGGTTTCTGTTCAGTTTAAAATACCTTGTCGTTGTAAAAACAGTGGATGAGTCAATAAAATGAATCGCTTTTATCGCATCAACTTCCCCCTCAAATTTCATTTCATAATTTATCCAAAGATAGAACGTTAAAATGGAAGGAGCGGTGCCTCTTTAAAGAAGGAAAGAACTAATGTGCGCTGCTCGCTCATCCCAAACTGCTGGGCCATCTGGCTTTAGTAAATAATTTTGTTTCGCTTTGTTCACGACATCCTAAAAAGCAATAAAACGGGGAAGATAATGGGCAAAAGTATGAAGTATTTGCTATCGCTTTGCGACAAGGGTTTGCCATCACGACAAGTCATATTTCACCGTTTATTTGAAGCGCTCCGTCTACCTAACCCCGGCGAGAAATGAAACGTGAAATTCCCCGCGGCGACAGAAGTAAATAAATCCAGGGAAGGCGTGAAATCAGGAGCACGCTCTGAGACATCGGTACATTAACCCATAATACCCAAGCAACATTTTTTCAATCGTATTTTGTATACTAATATTACATGTCCCGAAATCAACTGGGAAAGTACTATCGTAAATATTTGAAAAATATATGCCTTAAGCCTAGCGTCCCTATTTACGCAAAATCCTATTAATGCAAAAAAAGCAACCAATTCCAAACGAGAAAACATTTTCGTACAATTTTATTTATTGATGTATTTATTAAATCCAAGTAAATGAATTGGTAAATACACTCACTTCCAAAAGTTAAGCACAATACTTAGGAGGCGAAAAAATTGGAGTTAATATGGATACTATTTTCGCAATCAGTTGCGGAGAATCGTAGGACATACTATCGTCATGACGCACATTTTACAGTGAAGATTCGGTCACAGGGCACTTAGGAGGGCCACCAGAAAGGGATGAAGGCGAAAATGGAGTTTGACTCATCCTGTTTCACAGAAAGCTGATAACGAGATGTAACTTTCATCAATGGTTATGTTTCATGTGCATAATATTTGTATGCATTTTCGTAAACGCAGCACAAATATTCGGGAAGATATAAAGGTTTTCTTAAAAAATCCCAAATTTTCCCACATGTTTTTTGTTATAACACGCAGAGTTTTCAACCAAATTGAACGAAACTTTTAGAATACTTGACAATATGTAAAAGACGCATTGCATTAGAATTTGAATGAACAAAATTGAATATTACAGAAAATATGAGCATTTGTAGTAAATAATTTTTTACTGCGCATGTGCGAAACGTAGCGCAATTTTTCTTTCCTATCTTCAGAGCCAGAGATATCTTCACATTGCAAAAAACTACTTTCGAATCTAACTAGAAAATTAAAACGGCTACATTATCAAATGAAGGCTTGATGTGTGCTACCATCGATTGAATACAGAAGAAACGAATACTTAAAAATACTTTTTTGTACAATACATGTTTAAAAAATAATTCCTGTGAGTTTATGACCCTTTTTTAGAAGCGTCCCTCGAAAGAGACGCTGGGCATTAATGTGCCAATTTATATAAGGCACATTCCTTATATGAATACTAACTACTGCAGTGGTACTCCCGACACGATTTTTTTGAAAAATGCTCCAAATGACGTATAATGTTCTTTGAGTCAATAATTGTGATGCTGAAAAAATTACGAAGTCAAAATTATTATGCAATCCTCCGGTCCTGTTAGTCATTGTTATAAAATCTTCTTAACACACTAAAATTTCAAGCGAAAACAGGTTCCACTCTTCTCCGATTAAAACTGTCCGAGTTATAAAACTTTGAATATCGCTGTTTTATACCAATCAACTGCCACCTCAAGGAAACGCTGCGCGCTGATTCGCGAATCTTCCCCCAAGCGACAATTAAAATGGTCGGTATAAAATAGTCTACAATAGTGATCTTTATATTTAAAAAAAAGTATAAAATAATGTAAAAAAGAATAAAATAGTGATTTTGATTGGATTAAAACGGCGCTAGAAATATTTTTCAGAAGATGCAAATCTCGCCCGAATTCGTAGAAGAGTTTAGGAGGTTACGCTTAAAGGTTTCTCCTTGGAATTTGATGATGTGTTAATAAACCAACATAGTTATCATCACTAGCTACTGCATCTATTTATTCAAGGTAACTTGTAAGACACGAACACCGCATACAGGAACTGGCTCGTGCAGGAGTGAGGATATATCATGAAACGCTAAAGAAGCTAACTCATAGTAACAATAACAACTTTAATAACGTAACAAGATAAAAGTAAAGGTAAGGTAAATGATATTTAAATTAAGATATTGACAACAGAAACATAACTGATGACAGTGCTAGGAGAGAGACAATGTCCGAGCCTTTATAGGACTCAATTCCTCTACTACGCATGAGCAAGACGGTTGACTGCGTATGCAGGAATACGCTGTTGCCACAAGGGCCATCTAGTTCAGAGGGTGTGGAAAGGGTGTAGGGGATTAAATTTTCAATTGCCCGAAATTCATCGAAATTTCACTTCATGGAAAGATAATTCAAATTGGGCGAGTTGTACCCTCGTCATAACGAACAATTTTTGTACTGAAAGTTTTTCGGTAGTGCTTAGAAGTTAGGGGCTGAAGAGTGAGTTTCAACCCCCCTCCCAACTTCGACTGATTTTCAAACTATGCATGTGGCACCTCTTTGAAAATCTCTCATCACTCTTCCACCCTCTTTCGTCCTCATCGCTGTTAGCACAAGATACTCTTCGATATCTCACGATGTTCTGAATGCCGCACAACATCGTAAAGACATCGTATAAATATTGTAGAGCAGAGTTTTTTTCCCTCCCGCGTCCCTTGATTACTCTTTCTATTTTGATATAGCGGAGACCGGGGCAAGTTTACACAAGGTTAATATTTCACACACCATTGGTCGGGGGCCGCTACATGTCGTTTCAGGAGAAGTGTCACGGTCTCCATTAATACTCACGCCAGTTTGGAGTCAGTCTTGAAAGTGGATCGTGAAGTGGACAACTTTTTCAGATTTTTTACTATTTTAGTAAATTTTTACCCTCACTTATTGGCTTTAATAAAGCTCGTACTATTAGAACATCATAACTTATTATGGATTATTCTCTTAGGCTGTTCTTTTGTGGTTCTTTTAAGCTATTTAGTTGATTATTTTTATTATTAATAAAGCTTATATGCTGAGTTATAACAAAAAAATGGCAATGGGGGCCAGTTTACACACAGCGCATGGGGCAGGTTTACACAGTGTGTAAACTTCTTCCGTCGCCATTTTTTGTAATGCAAGAACCACTGGCACAAGTAGCACTTGCACTACAAAGACATTCCCAACACCAGAAGATGTGAGGCCATTTCAAAAAGCAGGGCCAAGGAAAAGAAGTAACACAGATAGGGAAAAAAGGCAAACACCAATTCTTACAGATACACTTGTAAAAAAAGCTTTACAAACAGAGAAGGAGAAATCAATAGAAAGGAAATTAGCATCAGCCCATCATACTATGTCTCAGTCAGTGAGCTCCATTAGAACACGTTATAATAATGAAAAAAACAGTGTGGATAAAAAATTTAAAAATAAGAAAAAGCTTGTTCTGAAAGAAAATTTGGGAAATCTTGAGCGTAAAAGGAAACAAAAAAACCAAGAAAACTTTTGATTCTGATGAAGAGCATGACGATGAAAATTGGCTGGATATTTACTGTTTAAATCCATAGGAAGAATCAAGATCTGGCGAACAGTGGGTACAATGCACCGAATGTAAGAGGTGGGCTCATGAGGACTGTATTACCAATGGCAATTCAAAATATTTTGTTTGTATAAATTGTGAGAGTGATTTTGAAAAGTATTAGGATTCACCGTAATTGTTTATAATCTATTATGTGCTTTTTGAAATTAACTAGGTTTCTTTGTATTTATTTTTTTTGTATTTTAATCACTGTAAGCCTTCTATTTAATCATTCTTGGTGGTGTGTAAACGTGCCCCAGGCATTGTGTGAACTTGCTCCGGTCATTTGGCAAGTTTACACAGGTGTCATCATGGTAAAGAAAATGGTATACTTACAAAAATATAATAATTTAAAGTACTTAAAAATATACGCTAGATGCCTTAAAGTCCAACTAATTAATTGGTAATGAAAATGAAAGAAACACTTTAAAGCCTCAAAATAGAAAAATAAAAGTTTAAAAAGTGTATAAACCTGCCCCCAGTCTCCCCTACCCCCTATTTTCATCCTAACCATCCCTTAGGCTATAAGTTAGCTAATGTTAATGTTAAGGTTATATGTTAGCTCAAAAGTCAAAAGGCTGAAATTAACTTAATAGCATTTGCAGGATTTATTTATTTTAAATGTTACTTTTTATGCTGTCTATATATATAAAACGGTAACGTACGTGGCACAAAAAAGAGGATAATTTCTCTTTTGCCTATGGCAACAATCTGTTTGTTTACGAAACAAAACCGGTAGCCATGTTAGGCATAACTTTATAAATATAGCCTGCTACTATATTCGATCTGGTGTAGAACAACTTTTCTCGAAAAAAAATGAGCTTAAGACGCAGAGTTCGCAATATTTCTTACAGTATAATGAAACTTTGGATGAAATTATTCTGAAGAGATAAATTAGAAATGAAGCAGATGGTCTTTGGCGATCAGATCAGTGTCAAAATAGTTTAAGTCAGAGAAGGGGAAATCGTGTTAAATTCTCAAATTGAGGTGAAGATCATGGAGCTTGTTATTGTCAACTTTGTATATTGGGTACTTTTCCACTATACGCATGCCACTTTTTTGTCTTGACGAATTTTCTTGGAGCGCTGCATCGCCACCTTGGCTCAACTTCTTTCTTGGCGATAGTTGAGGAGCGCTGTATTTTTGGCTAGCTGAAGCGTCAGGAGCGAGAAAGGCGCCAAGTTGGTCGAAAATGCACGTTGTGCATATTACGGATAGCAGATTCTCTGCGCGAGATCAGCCTATATTTTATAATAGAGCTAATTCCACGTCCTAATAAATGAAAAAAGAGTTGAAATCATCTCGCATTATCTTCTGATGGAAGCTAACAATGACTCTTCATGGTGACCAACAATACAAAAATGGAAGACAATTTCAGCGCAATCGAGCTTGTTCCATGGAGTTACCTTCAAATGAAGGCGGATATAATTTCGTGTCGGAAGCTGTGTGAAGCTTACTGCTATATATAGAGCATCTTGTGCTAATAGGTTAGGAACTTCTGTTGTAGAGCATCTTGTGCTAATAGGTTAGGAGCCTCTGTTGTAGAGCATCTTGTGCTAATAGGTTAGGAACCTCTGTTGTAGAGCATCTTGTGCTAATAGGAATAGCTCCAACCCTTATGAAATTAATGAAAAGGAAATGGCGGAAGGAGTGATATTTCATTTTCCTTATATCTCCGACCAAACGGAATCCACCTTCGTCTTCTGGTTCGTACTTCGTTCAGTTACATTATTGCTAAATGTTTCTTAAATTGAATTTTGTATCTCTAAATTTTGATGCTAATATAAGTGTTTATTCTCGAAGTTTTTTTAATTTTACATTACAGAAGAAAATCAAATGAATTCAAATTAACTGAATTAGTAAGCAGAAAATAAAGTTATATTGGTTACTAAAATATTTATATTTTTCTTTTGTTAAATTATTCCCCAAAATTGATAGTTTTTTAGTCTGCACAGCTACCAAGACGTCTACCAATACGTCTTTTGTGTATCAACCAGAAATCGAGAGATATTAAAACAAACGACGGCTAGACATCCAGCTATTTTAGAAAATTACAAAGTAAAATATGATTTTCTGTAAGTTTGAAATCTACGCGGAACTCCCAAAGAATCAACTTATTAACGAAGAAAGAGGTTGCTTCTGTCGTCCATCACCGATTTAGGTGAGTGTAAGCGATGTTAAAATTTACTGTTTATTCTATGTAGGTTTTAGAGTTAAAGTGAACAAGTAAGTTCATTTCTCAGAACCCACAAAGTTGATCAAGCTTTAAAATAACAGACTGCTACTTTCCGGTCTGCCTGGAACTATGGACTCAGAATCATTATTACACAGAAAATATAACATTCTTCACTTTACCTTGGCATTTTAAAATAACAGAATGACTCCACCCGTACTGTCAACTGATGGCATTAATTAGTCTTTGGCACTTTTAAGATAAGTGTTGCAACTTTTCTGAGTGTGATTTTGTGTATTTAACTTTTAAATCCTTTATGTTTTTTTAAAATGGGTTTTAAAGCTTTAATGTTTTCAATTTTCCTTAAATGCAATCCATAATCAGTACTTTCAATCCTTAATGTGTTTTTATGTTATTTGGATGACATACAACTTTTGAAATCTAGGTACGTCTTTTCATGCTTTTCATTGCTTTTATCCTTTGTGTAACTACGAAAGTTTTTCTCAGCAGTGCGCTTTTCTTTTTAAATAAATAATGTGATCGTTTGGTCATGTTTACCACAATCAGCTAGCCCAAGCGTGGCCAAATATGGGCGCTAAAATGGTAGCTTCAAACCAGAATTAAAGGCTTAGCAAAGTTGGGACAAGGGAGGGAATAGGACACTAGGGGGATACTTGAAAGAAATTGCTGTGAGTTCGTTCTGTGCTTTTTTGCAGCTAAAGAGTTGACGGAAAACAAATACTAACCCTGGACTCCATACTCCCACTGGTCAACTTTTGACTAATGTCTTTCTCCCTTCGGTTGAAGTAGAGCACTCTTACTTTGCAAGGCAAAAGAAAATCTCATCGGCAAACCGGAGAATTAAAACAGAAAGGAAACATAATTTTAATTAAGGTCACGAGCAACGTTAAGGACAAGGCACAAAAATGGCAAAAATCAATTTTTATTTTATTAACTTATTTTGCTATTGATCTTACCATATACTCGTTGCATCAAAATTTAAAAGTTGTACCTTTAATATTTCAGTTGACTAGTTTCCTAGACAAATGAAATTCATTCCATAAATTACAAATTAAAAGACTTTTGTCTCCATACAAGTTTTCTCTTCACCCCTTCACCCCAAAACTCTAAGGCCTTTTCCTATTTAAGATAGAGGTTTTTAACTTTTTTATACTTGTTTATGTAATATACATAAATGATATTAAAATTAATGTGAGAGTTACAATAGGCATTTACTTACTTAGTTCTTTTTTATATTTATATTTACCGTTAAAACCTTAAAATCTACCGTTATTCCCCATAAGAACTTATCAAGTCAGTTAAAGTGTAAAATAAACTTTTTTATTTTTTACGCTTTAATAATTATTCTATAGAATAACGGACCACACATGGACAAAATTATATTAAATAACCGCCTGATTCATCCACTTGTTAGATGAAATTATTTTATTGTGTTTGAGGCATCTGAGGGAAATGAGCCCAGGAATTTTTTTAACTTTATTACGCAGCTTCCTTGCTTGGCGGAAGCCAGGACCTAGAAACTTCCTTAACTCATTGGACTTGAGGGAATATGCGTTTTCTACTTACTCAAATGAAAGAAAGAAAAATTGTGGTCGCGATGTCTTGCGGCATCTAAGAGTGGAAAACAGACATTTTTCTCTAGAGGCTAGGATCCAGAACTAGTAGCTTCACTAGCTCTCATTGAATATGAGGTCTGCGTTTGGCAAGAATTTGTAGGTATTATAGTGGTTTTAGTCAGTTTTGAACCAGCTATTGGTTGGTTTTGCAATCAGTGTCAGTATGTAATTTATAAAAAACGGACTTGTTTCACAAATGTAAAGTTGTTTTCCAATGTCTTTGGTCTATCATTAGTTATTCTACCAAATTGTATTCCTAGATACCTAGTTATTTCATAGAATAACTAGGTAGAAGTGTAAATAATTGATCTATTATATAACGGCTTGATCGGTTTTTTTCTATAGAATAGCTGGATTATACAAACACGGTCTATCATTGGTTATTCCTACTTAATTGTTATTCCTAGAATACCCTAGTTATTTCAGAATAACTAGGCCAAGGTGAAAATAGTGATCTATTATATAGCTTGACGATCCAGTTTCTATAGAACAGCTGAATTATACACTGTGGTGACATGCCTGAGACATAAAAGAGGCAGTTCAAAATTATAACTTCCATTTTTTATTACTTGATACAGTAAAATATATTTAAATTATCTATATTTAAATTAATATTAGATAATGCCTTGAAATCTATGCACTGCTTTGGGTAATTTCTTTTCAGTGAAATCTGTAAATAAAATTTGTGAAAGAAAGTAGTAGGGATTTTTTATAAATTAAATTTTTTTTAAAAAATTAAATTTAAAACAAAGCAGGTTGATCCAAATTTTTTCTCTGGGACTTTATTGAATGCTAATTACAAAACTTTTCAATGTACTTAAAATAAAAGAAAATGTTTTCCAATTTTTTAGTACGCCTAATTTTCACGGTTAGTTGTCATTGTTTACAACACCTTTTTAATTATCGGTTTCTTAACAAAAAAAAGAATGAACCCAACTTACGCATACAGGTTGCCATACGTTCTGGGATTGTCACCGTATTTCACTACTCAGTCAGTCCAGTGTACTATTTTGTCCCGTTTTCTCCCTAATCTGCGTCGATATGATTTTTTTTAATGGTGCGCCCAATTTTTATAATTGTGAAAGAGAAAATGATATAATTAAAAATCAACTTTAAACGAAGCTGGGCTAAAGGATTAGTCGCTTCTGTCTTGTTCCCGTGTTCACTTTATTAGATCGCCTTTACGATTTTTATCAGGTAAAATAAGCCATTATCTATCCATTTTTCATGTTTTATTTATCTAGCACTTAAACTTGGCCCGTATTATCAATGCTTGAAATTGCCAATATTACTTATGCATGACCATGAAATCGTTGAATTTAATACCAAGTTTTCTATTTTTTCTTTTACTATTTACGCATCAGATGTATCGAAACCTCTGCTGACAGTTGAACTATTTAAATTAAATTACCCCAAAGGTACTTTATTGATTTGTGGTTATTCAATTCCAGCTGTTTTGCTTGTGCTTTATCCTTGCCTTCCCACAGCCTTTATCGTCCCTTCATTCCTTATTGTTGCCTTGTAAAGTTACTTCGGACTGTTTCTGGTTTTTCCAGAACCTTTTTTCCCTCCTCTGCCTCATGAGTAGAATTTTTTATTTTCCAGTAACCCCTCCCTCATCCCTTTGCTCAAAGTTTTAATAATAATGTTTAGAGCTTGGGTTGGTTTGAGACTCAAACAACTCAGATGAAATTGGTGACGTTTGAAGAATTTGTTTTTTGATTTTACGTTTTACTCCATTTTTATAATGGTAAGTAATTCGTTACGGGCGTCTAAAGGCAAATGAAAAAGCATTGAAATAATTTCCACTGAACAAGTGACAGCTAATGTTTAAAATAATTAGCAAAACAAAGAGACTGAGTATCCCGGACAAAACAGCTGGACCGGAATTTCCGATAATTTTAATTTAATATGGAATTTATGACGTCTAAGATATATAATAAATATTGGTCGCCTGCCCCACCACCCTTCCATTTTCAGAGAGTTAGAAAAATACTTCTCCACATTTCTCTCTGGGGAAAATCTTGTGGAGTCCCCAAGCCCAAACCACTTGGACCAATTTTGACAATTTTTATTTTTCATGCTGTGAAAGCTTATGATCCCTAGACAGCACCGTAAAGAATCTCTCCCACTGCCCCTCCCATTTTTCTGAGAGAGATCGGAAAATAAGCTTTGGCAGACTCCTCAGCCTCTACAACCGCCATGTTGCAGGCACAGCAACAGACTATTAATATTACGGGCGAACAGCTGGTCACTGAAGGCGGCTAGTTTATTTTATTAATGTACTATAGGAACTAGTATTGCTTTTCCCTTTAAGTTCTGTGTTCGTGATTAAATATTTTATTGCTTGCATAACCTTCCCTTACACCAACTTAGAAACAAAATTCTCTTTTCTTTTTTCTATCCCTCACATTTTGTGTTTTTTCTGCCAAGCCTAACATTTCATGGCGGCACCCATGGGAGATGATTGAAGATAAAAGGATGCAAATATTAAAACAATTCTACTATATTCAGTTTCATGAGCAATGATCCCGACGGGTGATATAGAACAACAAGTCCCGCTGTTTAGCTGATACGAAGAACTGAAAGACAAAAAAATCTGTCTGATGACAAAC
>BGPR01006168.1:34247-47667 GCA_013235015.1 Araneus ventricosus | reverse complement strand
TTTTTTTTTTTTTTTTTTTTTTTTTTTTTTTTTTTTTTGGTCTTTCAGTTCGCATCAGCTTAAACAGCGGACTTGTTCAAATTTCTGACAGACACCCGCTTGAGAATCAGGAAAAGTGGAGTATTCCACGTTTCAACCTAAACCGTTGAAACTTCCTAAATATTCATGGAGAAAGATCCGTTTTAAAATGCTGTTTCCCGGCTGACAGGTTTTCTATAATTCAAGATGCCCTGCCTTTTATTTTCTCGAAAAGAATCCGAAAATAAATTCGTTCTTAAGTGATCGACGTATCGTGTCAGTCTCTCACATTCTTACCCGTCTAAAGCAAAGGTTCAGACCTACCCCCATGGGTACGCCAAAGAAATGTTGGTAATGGCAGAAAACACAAAACGTGAGGGATAGAAATAAAAAAAAGAAAGAGAATTTTGTTTCCCTAAGTTGGTGTGTAAAGGGAAGGTTATGCAAGCAATAAAATATTTAATCACGAACACAGAACTTGTGTAAAGAAATACTAGTCTTATGTGTACATTAATAACAAACTAGCCGCCTTCGGTGACCAGCTGTTCGCCCGTAATATTAATAGTCTGTTGCTGTGCCTGCAACTTGGCGGTTGTAGAGGCTGAGGGAGTCTGCCAAAGTTTATTTTCCGATCTCTCTCGAAAATGGAGGGCAGTGGGAGAAAGGTGATTCTTGATGGCATGTCTAGGATCATAAGCTTTCATATGAAATAAAAATTGTCAAAATTGGTCCGGTGGTTTGGGCTTGGGGACTCTGTCAAGATTTTCCCCCATAGAGAATGTACAGTGGAGAAGTATTTTTTCTAACTCTCTCGAAAATGGAAGGTGGGGGGGGCAGGCGACCATTGATGACATATCTAGACGTCATAAATTTCCGTATGAAATAAAAATTATCGAAATCGGTCCAGTGGTTTAGTCCGGGATACTGGTTCTCTTGTTTTGCTAATTATTTTAAATATATTGCTAGCTTCTGTCACTTGTTCATGCGAAATTCTTTCAATGCTTTTTTCATTTGCTCGGACGCTCTGGTAACGAATTAATACTATTATAAAAAAATGGAGTAAAACGTAAAATCAAAAACAAATTCTTCAAACGTCACTAGTTTCATTCGAGTTGTTTGTCTCTTAAGCCAACCCAAGCTCTTAACATTATTATTAAAAACTTCTTTGAGCAAAGGGAGGGGTACTGAAAAATAAAAATTCTACTCAAGAGGGGTAGAGGAGGAAAAAAAATTCGGAAAAACCAGAAACAACCCGAGGTAACTTTACAAACTGGGTAAGGCAACAATAAGGAAAGGAGGATAAAGGTTGTAATAAGTAAGGATAAAGGTTGTAATAAGTAAGGATAAAGGTTGTAATAAGTAAGGATAAAGATTGTAATAAGTAAGGATAAAGGTTGTAATAAGTAAGGATAAAGATTGTAATAAGTAAGGATAAAGGTTGGCAACCGCTGGTCTGAATAATCCCTCACAAAGTAAATAGCAATTCTTAGGGGGGGTTCGAATTAATTTAAATAGTTCAACTATCAGCAGAGGCTTCGACATCTGACGCGTAATAGTAAAAAAACAGAAAAACTTTTGGTATTAAATTCAACGATTTTTACATGGTCATGCATAAGTAGGTTGCCATAATTGGGACTTGCCATGATACGGGACGTTTAAGTGCTAGACAAATAAAACATGAAAAAATGGATAGATAATGGTTTATTTTACTCTGATAAAAATCAATAAAGTTTAAGCAATCTAATAAAGTGAACACGTAGAATAAGACAAAAGATTCGAGGCTAATCCTTCCCAGTCATATTTTAAAGTTGATTTTCATTTCTTAATTATATCATTTTCTTCTTTCACATAATTATAAAATTGGGCGCAATTCATTTAAAAATCATAATGACGCAGAGATTAGGGAGAAAACGGCACAAATAGTAATACGGGACTGAGCAGCGAAATACGGTGACAGTCCCGTATGGAACGTACGGCAACCTATGCGTAAGCTAAGTCTGCCTTTTTTTCTGTTAAGCGAAACCGATAATTAAAAAGGTGTTGTGAACGATGACAACTAACCGTGAAAATTAAGGGCGCACTGTACCTTGAGAACATTTTCTTTTATTTTAAGTGTTACTGAAAAAGTTTTGGTAATTGTGACTTAGCATTCGAATAAAATGTCCTTGGTGAGAAAAAATTTGGATCAACCTGCTTTGTTTAAATTTAATTTTTTTTAAAAAATTTCTAATTTATAAAATCCCTACTACTTTTTCAAATATGAATATATTTGCTTCAAATTTTATTTACAGATTTCACTGAAATAAATTACCCAAAGCAGTGCATAGATTTCAAGGCACATCTAATATTAATTTAAATATAGATAATTTAAATATAGTTTTACTGTATTAAGTACTAAAAAATGAAGAATTTTGGAACTGCCTCATTTTATGTCTTGTGTATGTCACCGTTAAAGTGTATAATTCAGCTATTCTATAGAAAAACTGATCAAGTCAGTTATATAATAGATCAATTATTTCACACTTTGCCTAGTTATTCTATGAAATAACTAGGCATTCTAGGAATAATAATTTGGTAGAATAACTAATGATAGACCGTTAAAGTGACATTGAAAACAACTTGACATTGAAACAAGTCCGTTTTTTTTATAAATTACATACTGACACACTGATTGCAAACCAGCCAATAGCCGGTGCAAAACTGACTAAAACCACTATAATACCAAATTCCGCTGTACACGCAGACTCCTTACATTCAATGAGCTAGTGAAGCTACTAGTTCTGGCTCCCACTTCTAGAGAAAAAAATTGTCCGTTGTCCACTTCAGATGCCGCAGACATCGCGACCACAATTTTTCTTTCTTCATTTGAGTAAGTAGAAAACGCATATTCCTCACATTCAATGAGCTAGCGAAGCTTCTAGGTTCCGGCTTCCGCTGCTAGCGAAGGCGTAGTGTGTTTAATAAAGTTAAAAAAATTCCCGGGCTCATTTCAGATGCCTCAAACACAAATAAATAATTTGACTAACAAGCGGGATGAATCACGGCGGTTATTTCATACTTCAATTATGTGTGGTCCGTTATTCTATAGAATAACTAGTGAAAGCGTAAAATAAAAGTTTATTTTACACTTTAACTGACTTGATAAGCTATTCTATAGAATAACGGATTTCATATTTTAACGGTAACATAAATATAAAAAAGAACTAAGCAAGTAAATGCCTATTGCACTCACACTTTTATCATTTATGTATATTACGATAAACAAGTACAAAAAAGTTAAAAACTCTATCTTAAATAGGAAAAAGGCCTTAGCGTTTTAAAAACGTGAAGGCGAAGAAAAATCCAGTATGGAGATAAAGTCTTTTTAATTTGTAATTTGCGAATGAATTTCATTTGTCAAGAATCTGAATAACTTCTAAAATATTAAAGGTACAACTTTTAAATTTTGATGCAACGAGTATAAGGGTAAGATCAGCAAAATAAGTTAATAAAATAAAAAATCGATATTTTTGCCATTTTTTGTGCTCTGTCCCCTTAACGTTGCTCGTGACCTTAATTAAAAATTATGTTTCCTTTCTGTTTTACCTTCCGGCTTGCCGACAGAGATTTTCTTTTGCCTTTAGCAAAGCAAGCGAGTGCTCTACTTCAACCGAAGGGAGAAAGATTAATAGTCAAAGTTGACCAGTGGAGTAGCGGGAGTCCAGGTTAAAGTATTTGTTTTCCGTCAACTTCAGCTTTCAAAAGCACAGAACGAACTCAAAAGTAATTTCTTTCAAGCACCCCCTAAAGGGGTCTCATATGCCTCCCTCCCTTGTCCCAACTTTGCTAAGCCTTTGCCTTGGTTTGGTGCTGGCCATTTTTTAGCGCCCATATTTGGCCACGCTTGGGCCAGCCGATTGGTGGTAAATGATGACCAACGGATTGACATTATTTATTTATTTAAAAGAAAATGCACTGCAGAGAAAACTGCAGTTACACAAAGAACAAAAGAAATGAAAAGCATGAAAAGACGCCTAGGATTTTAAAAGTTGTATACAGTCATCTAAATAACATAAAAACACATTGAGGATTGGAAGGGGATGGGATTAAGGATTGCATTAAAGGAAAATTGAAAACATTAAAGCTTAAAACCATTTTTAAAAAACATAAAGGATTTAAAAGTTAAATACACAAAATCACACTAGAAATTTAAAAGTTGCAAACACTTAATCTTAAAAACACAAAATGACTAATTATTGCCATCGAAGTCGACAGTACGGGTGAGAGTCATACTGTTATTTTAAATGTCATGGCAGTGAAGAAATGTTATATTTTCTGTGTAATAATGGATTCGAGTCCATGGTTCCAGGCAGACGGAACAATTAGCAGTCCACTGTTATTTTAAATGCCATGGCAGTGAAGAAATGTTATATTTTCTATGTAATAATCAATTCGAGTCCCTATTTCCAGGCAGACAGAACGATTAGCAGTCCACTGTTATTTTAAATGCAGCTGATCAACTTTGAGAGCTGTTTTCTTAGAAATGAATCTCATGTGTTATAGAATAAACAGTAAATTTTTAACACATCAGCGCTCACTCTTAAATCGGTGATGGTCGACACAAGTAACTTTTTTCTTCGTTAATTCTTGGGGAGTTCCGCGAAGATTTCAAACTTACAGAATAAAATCATTATTTTTTCTAACGAATTTTTCTAAAAAATGGCGGACGTCTATAGGTTGCGTTTGTTTTTAATATCTTAATTTCGCTGATACGCAAAAGACGGTTATAGACGTCTTGGTAGCTGTACAGACAAAAACGATCATCTTTTGGGAATAATTTAACAAAAAGAAAAAATATATTTTTTTAGAAATCAATATAACTTTATTTCTCACATTAATTCAGTTAATTTGAATTCATTTAGATTTTTCTGTAATGCAAAATTAAAAAATTCAAGAATAAACACTTATATTAGCATCACAAAAATTTATAGGCACAAAAATCAATTTTGAAAAACATTTGTAATGGAGCGTAAATGACAGGTGATCTTAATGATAAATATTTCATCATTCATTCTTGCTAGAACAATGAAGACTTTCAAGGGAAATAGATTAAGCACTGATATACATTATAATAATTTATTATAACTAGAAATTTTGTGCCCGTCTAAGACGGGCTTTTAGCCTGCAAACCATATCTCGGAACTGATTGTAACAGATTTACTCACGAAAGATGTCATACAAAAATCTCATGCACATTTTTTGGCATAATTTACAACAATACTTTTCATTGTTGAAACGCAGTTCAATCCAATTGTATTGTTTAAACAAATATTTCATTGCGTGTTTCTATTTCATTGTTGAAAGCTGAGGTACAATGAGCTTCTGTACGATCATCCAATTTGCTCGTTCAATAATGACGCAGACAAAATGAGCGGGGTTATTTTAAGCTCCACCCAGCATTATAGATATCTCTGGACAATTCTATTATAGATACTAAGAATATAGGACAGCAATAACCGTCATTTGCATCTACAATCCCAGGCATTGGACGTCTATAGACGTCATTTCCGTCAACGTGTTGAAATGGAAGACAATTTGAATGCAATCCTTGAGTTTATTTCATGGAGCGAAATTTTATAAAATTAGGTCCAGATGCAATATATAATATCGTGTTCGGAGCTGCTTCAAGCTTATTGCGATGTTTGTTATTAATATACACATAAGACGAATATGTTATTTCAGCAAGTTCTGTTTTCATGAAAGGCATTGAAAATTTTAATTCTTTAACATCGAGCTCCTGGTACTTTTCTTTCACTACCCTTAGTCATCCGGACTTGCATAACCTTCGCCTTTGACAGAACTTGGGGAATAAAATTATACAATTTTTTTCATTTTAATTCCTTATGTTCTGTGCCCTCCACCATTACCAACATTACTTTCCTGTACCCCAGGGGTACGCGTACCACAAGTTGGGAACCTGTGCTATAAGTAAACAAATTGCGCTTCCTCTCCTGATTATCTCCAGTGTATGTACCATTGTACAAGAATGTATGGACGCATTAAATGTTTCTTGCAGTCTATTCTATCATCCATTACAGTTTATTCCATTAATTCTGAAATAATACTGCTTCTTTAGCTCTCTTTTCCTAAGGTTCTTAATATCATTTTACTGTTTGGGATCATTTATTTATTTATCTTTCATTTTTTCCACTCATTCGTCAGATTTCATCCAATTGAGCGGTGGACAATTTGATTTTGTCCAATACAATGGTGAATGAATGTTTGTTTTGCAAACAAGTGGAATAGAGTTAGAGTTTAGCTTTTTTTCATGCAGAATAATCATTTATAGTTTTTCTTCTATACGAAAAATTTATCCGAGGGTAAAAGCAGGTGAGGGGAAAAAATAAATTCCCTCAGTTGCAAATCATCAGTGAAAATCCCTATCTCGAGAGAAAGTTCCACCGACAAAGGGAAATCCCAGATAAAGCTCGCTCTCTAAAAAACCAGATTTCTATGAAAGAACTTACCTGACATAAGAGCGAAAAGGAGATTCAATCGAAGTTTTTTAGAGATAAAAATTTTTTGCGGCCCTAAAAAGGCGCACGAAAGAATAGGGCAAAAAGGATGTTCCTTCCTTTTTATATATATGTAAGTTTTCCGTTCTTTGATATTGCGTGCCAAAATTTGTTTCCAGAATTTTTTTCTGCGAGATTGGAATAAATACAAAGAATGTGGAAATTCACATCCAGAAACAAAACCTTTGAAGAAACCGACAATACAAGCTTAGAAATGGATGGGGAAAATATTATCTGCTTAAATATGAGTATCGCTCATTTCTTTGCCCTATGTAATAAAAAATGCCAATTCATTTTTCTTTCTTTTTTTATATATATAATGCTTTATTCTGCCAAAAACACGAAGCACAGGTGACAAAACTAACAGCACTTATATAAATTAACAACACAAGCAGGGAGCAACTAACTAATTAAATAACAGAAACAACATTATCATTAGCGCTCACCGTCTAACAGCTGACCAACTCGCTCTTCTAACAAAAGTCCAAAAAGATTAATCCATTTGAGCACCTCTGGTATATATAGCTTTTTTACAGGGCGTGACGTATTGGTCCATAATTCTTGCATTTTCTAGAACCATTCTGTTGCAAGTCGCAAAATTTATCACTAAGGTAAGGGTTTATTGACTTGGCCTGCTGGAATAACCTCTGCATAGCAGGGAAGCAGTATTACAGATGAACTCGTAACAATAGAGTCCTGCAAACCTTCTTAAAGATTTATATCTCCCCCCACCCAATTTTGGATGAAGGCTTCAATGCTTATTAATGTGGTTTTTAAATGGTCCGTGTTTGGTTAAATCCCTCTTATTAAATATTTTTCATCCGTCTAAAACGCAAACTGCATAAACGAATATAGACTTTTTAGAGCCATCAAACTCCGAGTGTTTACAGTGTGAAGCATTACACACTTTTCAGGCGACGTCGATGCTCTTTTATCAGTAAGAATGTTACTCTGTCAGTTGTTAAGGTATCCGAACACGTTCGGAGCAATTTTTTTAAAAATTGTTTTATAGAAATACCATAATATGTTTTTTAGATTTGAACTTTATAGAGATTAATAATAGAGTATTATTTTTGAATCTAAATTATTATGAATTTTCGAAAAAAACCTGAATTTATGCTGTATTTTAGAGGAAATTTTCAAAAACTTGAAACATGCTAGAGGTCAAACTTTTGTGATAATTCAAATAAAACTATTACTAAAATAAACTACACACTATGGACTAGTGCTTGTACTAGAATCTTAAAATTCTTTGGATAAATAAAACTTTTAGAGCTAATAAAGCAATCATTATAAGATTTTCAGCAAATTTTTTATGTAATTTTTCAAATAAAAGACCATAATTATAAAAATATTGTTACAATATACAATATTCTAGTGCATTCACTAGAGAAACATTTGAAGAAAGTGTTCACAACATTTCAGAACAATCGAATGATAATATACTGAGTTATCATGTTTGAAGTGTGAAAATTATACATCAAGTCTAGTTTTGAGAAAAATCAAATTTTAGTTTTGCCACGCACTTAAATTAAGTATCTAAATTTTAAAAACATTCCTAAAAATATACTAACATCATATCAACTTGAAAAAATGCAGTTTAAGAGAATTTTTGACAGGTTTCTGTCCCTTAAATGACAACTTTCGATTATTTGAACGCCCATTTCATGTTTTCGGTTTGTTATAAAACAATTAGTATCTCATCTTCTAGTTAACGTACCGACAAAAGTAGCTATGTTTTAGAAAGGTAAATGAATGAACTATCCAAAGCATCAAAAATAAAAAAGAATGGGAATTTTGGCCGAAAATCGACTTTTCAACGTGTTCGGATAACTTAAACTTACTTCATCCGATGACATGTTTATTCGCATTAACTTTTTTTCCTTTTCAGTATTATTTTCAGGGGCCTACCAAAGCCATTCCAATCCCAAGAATAATCATTATTGGCTATTTTCTGGAAGCGAATCCTGGCGTTTAAAATGTCAGACGAACCTTTCCACGTTTCAAAATTAAACTCAGTGACTTTGTCTCTGTATTTTTGTCAGTACATTGGACAATTACCGAATTGAAAACCAGCATTTGCTTTGAAAGTTAACACTAAAACAATATTTTGATCTGGAACGACTCGTTTTTTATAGCATTTGAAAGGACAGCAGAAAAGGGTGAATTGCTTTTCTGACCATCGAGGCACAAAACTTTTTTGATTGACAAGACTTTTAAAATAAATTCATCGTGCAAGTAGAATTTAATGCTAGATTTCGTATATATGTACGTACGTATTTCGTGTATATGTCTATAGATGTCATTTACGTCAACGTGTTAAAACTAGTAAAAACACAGACGAATCAAGCCTAAATCATTATCGTACTGCTGTCTTTCGGAGTAGAGATTCCATTCTCTTTTATTTATTTAATGTTTTATCTATTGATTACGACGAGCAAATGACCTGATGTCTTTGCTTGTCTCATTTGGGCATCATTCTTGAAGTGCTTTCATTAATTCAATTATTGATGAAATCGCACACTATTGTTTTTACTTGATTCCCGAATTTCTTATTATTATAATCTTTGCAAGGATTTCTCATTTGGGGAAGGGCGTCATTTCAATTATTTAACTTTTACAAAACATTGACGTTCTTCTTAGGGATGAATTCTGTGACGAATTCTTTCTTTGAGTTATTATTTGTATTTAAATCTTTTTTCACCATTTAAAATGCTTGTATAATATTTTATTATCCTTTGGAAAACATTTTACATGAAGTTTGTGTTTTGCGCTTTTTTTAATAGAAATATTTGATCCAAAATGTGTGACTGCGGTACCGATAAAACCGACTCAGTGCCGGTTTTGACCTATTGTGTTATTTTTGTGTT
This sequence comes from Araneus ventricosus, assembly GCA_013235015.1. Classification (NCBI taxonomy): domain Eukaryota; kingdom Metazoa; phylum Arthropoda; class Arachnida; order Araneae; family Araneidae; genus Araneus; species Araneus ventricosus. The sequence goes on along the minus strand of BGPR01006168.1, from coordinate 38,225 downwards.
CCAAGCTGACTTCTAATCCTTAAAACTTATTTTCTTATGTCTACATATTAGAAAAAACAAACTTGTTTTAAATGTAAAATAGTTACTAAAATGGCAACTTTTCGATCTCTTGTAACATTTTGCCTTTGACAAACATGTATCGAAATGTCCAGTGTACTGGACAAATCATTTTTCACCTAAACGCTTGAAATTATATTTATAAGACATCCTTTGTAGTACTACATAGTACACCAAAGGAAGAAATAATTTTCACTTAAACATTTTTTTAATTCCAACTGAAAAGGGCTTTTTTCAATACCCAGGAGAGAGCCAGCTCAGCCCAAATGGTTTTAGAACACAGTGTGGTTCTCCGGTGAGCAGCATTAATTAATCCTTTACTGAAACATTAACTCAAAAGGTTAAAAATTATTAACTGAAATAATAAACTCAGAAAAATGTTAACTGAAAAGGTTAATATTTTTCGAAAGAAAACATAAACAATCTTCCCTCCCCACACGACATGTGCAAAGGTTAATATTTTTTTTCGGAACATAACACAAAAAATTCCCCCTCGTGACATGTGCAATAAAGAACGTTTTGTTTGTTCGCAAAACTTTTTCATTCAATTGAAATAAATAGTAAAGTGTTTCTTCTGATTTATGGTTTGTTTCTTCCAGCGGTTGGACCAAAACCAAGACGGTTATGTGACTTTCGACGAGTTCTTGGAATGCTGTCAAAAGGTAAAGTCTCTCCAAGTGTGGATTCAAAACTTTCATTTCGTGTTTGTTACTAGCTGTTATGCCGGGCGTTGCTCGGGATTAAAATGCTTTCGTGCCTAATATTTTTGATGTAAAAACTACTTTTGTCAGAAAATTATAATGCCCAAAATTCTTTTATAACAACTTTTTTAATTAAAATGAGAATATCAATTGAATCAGACGATTTTTAAAAACAGCTCATTTTCTCCATAAGTTATTAATATTTATTGCATTAGTAGGCACTTCAAATTTTGTTCATAAATCTTGCAGTATAAAGAAAGGTTTTAATGAATGTTTTGGAACAATTAATTTGATAGTAAATTTCTCATTAATAAAAAGCGTTAAAATAAATATGACTAAAAATAATAAAATAAATAAGAATATGTATAAATTATATATCGTCTGCTTTTAAACTCTTCTTTTAGTCTTCTTCTAGAATTCTGTTAAGGGGCCGTCCATAAATGATGTCACACTTTTTTTCAATATTTTTGACCCCCTCCCCCTCTTTATCACAAAATGTCACACTTCACCATACCCCGTCCCCCCCCCTTGTCACATGTCACGCTGTATTACATAAACATAAACTTACAGTTCAGAAACAAAGCACTACGTTATATATCATATTTCCAATTTTATTTTTAAACTTTAACTATGTGTTTTAATGACATTTGTGAGCATAACAATAATAATGATTATATGTGTACTTATTTTGTATGAAATAAGATTAAGGTTTACAACAAAAAACCTAATTAATATACAATAGTAATAAAATATTAATATAAAAGAGTAATTGAAAGCTGTAGTATTTTGGAATGTGATATATTTTGCTTTAAATCTTATCCTTACTTTATGAACACAAAATACTCTTAAACAGATTGAATTAAGAAAAAACGCCTCAATAAAATCAACCTGTTTGTGCCGCTACCAGTTCTTCCACTCACCCAGGTGGGGCGACGCATCTTTTGTTGGGCATTTCAAGTGTGTGACAGGGGGAGGTTTTCTTGCAATGGTGAAGAATTTCTGCTGCTACCATATTCTCAGAACCTACCCTGAATACCTTTTTCGAAAAGAAAGGAAAATATATCGCATGAAAAAAATCGCATGAAAGTTGTTTTAGCCCCGATTAAAAAAATACCCTCAAATTCTGTTAATTTAAAAATAACTTCAAAATTTAATCTGCTGATTTTAAATGTTTTTATTTTAACCAAAATGTGTGATGTCACACTTCTTGTTACCCCCTCCCTCCCCTTGTCACAAACTGTCACAATTTCACGAACCCCTTCCCCTCCCTCCAAGAGTGACATCATTTATGGACGGCCCCTAACGTGCTCTCCGGATTACAGCAACAGCTAACTGTTACGCTGTAACCCGGCGTTTAATTATTTATCGGAGTTTTCTGGATCATTAGCACAGAATTCAAGCAAAATCTTGTAAAATAAAGAAAACCTGAATATTCTCCATCAAAACCTGAAGTTTTTTGACATTTATTAATTAGAACTTTTTGTGAATGCGGGGATGATAGCCTTTGAAAGTGCTGTTACTGTTATTTTTGGTGATTGCTGACTGTTTGCGTTGTTAATCTGTACGAGAGCTATCGTTCCTGTTACCTGTGCTCCTGAATATTCGTGAATAAAGCGTCATTCTCCATTATCCTGCTTGTTAGACTGTTTTCACCAACACACACCGGACGAGTTTTGTAACAATAAGTTAGAACATAATTTATTTGGAAACTCTTGAGACGAAACCCTGCTTCAACCGAAAGAGCATTTCAGTCGAGGAACTCTTCCTTCGGTCAACGTCGGCGTCAGATCTCCGAAGCTACTGTCAGAGCGTCAGAATGGATTACGCATTGTGATGTTAGCTTGAAACGAGCGCTGCATAAGTGAAACCAGCGGGAGTGGCCTCCCCTAAACTTTCTCGTATACTTCCCCAAAAAGGTGCTGTTTCCCCTCCCACCGCGTGGATAAATTAGAAGACCACATACCAAATTTCAATTATACGATGTAAGTTACTAAAAGATTTGCACACATCTAAGCAGCCTCTTAGCTTGCCAGCAATATCTCCGATCTGATTGTTACAAATTTACTACCGATAGTTGTAGTTGAAAATATCATGCACATTGGCAGAGTGCTTAAGAAATTAAAAAAGCATGAAAAACGGAACTGATGAATCAATTGACACTAATTTTGGTTTGTTACTTTATAAATTTACTTTTAACAACTACTCTCGTTCTGTCAGAGTTTTCTTTAAAAAATTCTCAAAATTCAGTAAATTGCGTTAGGAATTCAAAACTAACTTCATTAGAACGAAATCACATGTTCTTTCCGATGGTCTATCTATTTTTACGTACACCATTTGTTCATTCTATTTGAAATTAGTGCGAAAAATCAACCAAAACAACACAAAAACATTAACAAAAAAAATTACTAAAATTTTAAAATTTCGGGGTTCGAGGTGCATTCAGTCACCATTACGACTACCTGTGCCAAATCTTCATGGCTGTAAGTGCGATAGATCTGTTCGACATCGCAGACAAACACACAACGCACGCAGCAATGCACACAAACATTGCCTTTATAACAAGTATAGATATGATGTGCCTTCTGTCTCGCTCATAGTTTCTTACTTTCGGATACGAAGTATGCTGGAAGAGAAAGTATTGTAATTATCAAAAAATTCGAATCAATTTTTGATTTAATCTCCCACGTTTTAGACCTCCCTGACCCGGTTTGGGAATTATGTCTGCTCAGAACACGGTAACTCGAAAACTATTAGAGATACAGGGATGAATTTGTATGTGGTCTTTAAACATAATTTGTAGGTTTCATCAAATTTGGACAAAACTGTCAAAGGGAAGTCTATCCGTCTGTATGTCCGAAGTCAAGGACTATAACTCAAAACTTGAATAGCTATATGGATAAAATTTGGCACACAGTTTTATCGTCATGAATGTAGGTCCGTTTGGCCAAGTCCAAACTGGTTGGACTTTGCATCTGATTTCTTCGCCATTGCAATGAAGCTAGCAAAAAGAAAGGTACCTGCTTTTACTGTTCCTGTAATACGTTCTGTCTCCTACTTTGCCAAATTCTTCTCGAATAAAAGTGAATTAATTATGGAGTGTTTTCTTTTAATTTTTCTTCGCCGAAGACATTTTCAATAAGAGTTCCATATCTGATTTGCGTTAGTTTTATTTGTATATCGTAATGCATTTTTTCTGAGTGGATTTACTATTTTTACTTCC
>BGPR01006168.1:9624-34222 GCA_013235015.1 Araneus ventricosus | reverse complement strand
TTCATTCGATTCTTCTACTTCTCGATCAAGTTCGAACTCCTCTTCTTCTAGAGGTGCACCATTAGTACATATAGCATGACAGGTGCCACAAACAGAAGAGCATAATATGCCAGCTTTCCGGCATCCACATCTTCCACAACACCCAGTTGTACAGCGACAAAATATGGAGTTAAGAATTATAAATTCTCCGGCATTTTATACTAATGACTTTTCCGACAGAAATAGCATGTGTGTACCGGGCCTTAGTGTTCGTGTTTATATGTTGACTAGGTGTTGAAAAACATATGTTATGAATGTGGAATGTTGCGAGCTTTTATGTTAAACTCATCATATTTATGTATATTTAGATTATACTGTCTTAATGTACTCATTTGGAGCGTTTACAGAACCAAACGACTGAGTAGAAATGATCTTGTGAAGGGGAACGGATGTGAGGGGAGGAAGGGATCACGACTGTTCATCAAATATATTTGTCTCCTCCCCCCCCGCACCGACACCACCACTATTCTCAACACATATAATACTACCTTTATAAAATTGTTATATAGGCATGAGGTGCTTCTGAAGGTTATTACTCCGGCATTTTTTATTGATTTTACCATTACAATAAGGAATTTCAGAAATACTCTCTTTTTCAACTCCCCATATATTCTAAACTATTGAAGCTAAAATAAAGATGTAGGACTTTTTTGTAGGGAATTTAATGTAGTTTATTTTTGTAATTGAGTATTTTTCGCTAGAACCCATAGTTTTCGGGATATTTAAGAAAAACTGAAAACGCCCCCTTTAAACCACCTGTACCCCCCCCCGCGCAACCCCCACGGGCGGGGACTTTTGTTTATATGTATGTTGTTATGGATTTTTAACTTAAGTATGTTGTTTAGGACACTATCCCCAACAACTGTGCCAAATTTCAAAACTACACCATTTTTTTTTTCTATTCGTCGATTTTTGGCCTTCGTTGACTGGACTAATAGCTTCACACGAGCGCTGCATAAGTGAAAAAAGAGTTGAGCAAGTCAGAAGGCACATTTTAAATACAACGTTGAAGGGGAGGAAGATTTTCCTTTCATTGCTTTTCTCTTCGGTTTTTGCGAGCATTTTCAAAGGGAATCCGTCATTTCAATACTGCAGCAGAAGGACACCTGTTGCGCAGACCTGCGTGCGGATAGAGTGGCCCATTTTCGGTTATATTTCGAAAGGAAAAACGAACGAAAGGGAACCAGTTTGAAAAACGGTTGAAACCTGTTTTTTACCCAGAATGTTTTCCCCCACAAATAAGTTTGGTTTTCGTAATATTATTATATTTCTACAACTTTCTTTTTCGTGTTCTTTAAAGCTTCTTTAATCTTAAAATCTTGTATTTTTAAAAATATTTGCAACAAAACTTTTCATTGTTTCAGTTACTGCACTTATACAACCCTCGTTCCGACCATATTAAATACACTTTTTATGTGCGTGAGAGTGATCGTTGCCATAGCGAAGAGTAAATTTCCAATAGTAATATAAAGACAGACGAATGAAACTTGAAACATTATCACGCTTCGATGTTAGCCCTTTAACCTTTTATAAGACCGTGATAACAGTGGCGGTTTTTCGCACAGGCGCTAGAGGCGCTCGCCTCGTATCTTGAGATCTTGTGGGCCTCAAAATCTATTCGACGTACATCTTAATGCAAAGCCGACAGCGAATTTACGACATTGGTTTGAGGAAGGGGCATCAAAAGAATTTTGCGCCTGTAGCCTCATATTATGAAAATCCGCCAGTGCGTGATAAGTATACTTACCACCAAATTCGTGGATTTTTAAATGCAATTTTTAAGGTTGACATAAGTTCTCGCCAAATTTTTAGATGAAATAAAAATTTAGATGTTCCATTTTCTTGTCTCAAACCATAAGGAAATATCTTGACTTTGTAATTAATGATTAATTAATAAAATTAACTAACAAAATATTAATGTCATCCAATAAGCAAAATGAACTTCTTTTCTTGAATTAATTTCAATCCCAAAGTTATTTTATTATATCACTACTAGAAAAAAAACGTCCCTTTAAAGTGTTAGTAGTGAAGTATACCTCTACCGCCTAACTAGATGACCCCTTTCTGTATCGGGAATGTGTTGCGTTGATTTTGTGTCGGATGATGACGTCTATGAACGACTGATTATGACTGAAAAAATGCCATAATCCGATTCACGAACTGGCCTCGGGCCTTACTGGCAAGGGGTTACTAAACAGAGGTTCGGATCCCCTTTGATTTTGTTGTTCATTTTTCGAATGCCATCCTTCCGCTGAATCGTGCCTTTTCTCTCTTTCAGGACGAGAACGTGATCTTGTCCATGCAGCTGCTGGACACCGTACTCTGACGACCGGCGGCTCGTCTCACGGAAGACGCACAATCCACTTGCTCACAGCGTGCCTCGTGAACGGAACAGGCCTTCGACTGACCGGAGCGGTCCACTGTCCGAGATGGAAGGGCAGCTCGCAGCAGGGACGGAAGTAGCTGACACGACGCGGTTTTAAGACCCTAGCAGTTCATCCTTTTACCTATCGCCATCGAGTGGTGCGAAAGCGTTCGACTCCCCTTCATCGCAGAAATCAAATCGTTCCCGCATCATTCACATTCAAGTTTCTTTAGACTTCTTATTTTATTCCCCTGAAACAGCACTGGTACAGTGAAGGACAAAAAATGATCACGGTCGTGTTTTGCTTAACTCTTTCAATACGGGAAGCGCCCAAACGCTTGTTCACGCAAAGAACGGTGATCGCCCGAATTTCCCTGCGGAATTTCCACCCCTTTTCGTTCAGCGTGATCGATTGATTATCGGAGGCGCTTACTTTATTTGCTAAAGCGGCTGACTCAGATGGGTTTGGAGAAGAGGGAGATTTTCTTAAAAATCTGATTCTAGCCGAACCCATTTCCTTGTTATAAATCCCCCAATAGTCATCAGCTAAAAGGAGTCATCTTTTGTATATCAATCCATTGAGAATGCAAGCTGTTATTGATATGTTTCGGGCTTCTTATTTCATCTTTTCTAATTTCGCTTACCTATCATTGTATATAAAGATTTCACCGTCTTGCAAAGAGCACACGGTTGAAAGTTGATGACAGTCACCACGAGACACCGGGAGGACACACGTGGCACGGACCCTCTGCAGTTCCCAAGCACGTTTTTCCATTTAAACAACTTTGTCCACTGATTGGACCTCGTATAGAACGCATTCCAGCAACATCACATACTTTTCTTTCTATGTGTTACAATACATTCATAGTTTTTAAAATTCCTAATAAATCAAAATACTTCGTGGCATACACAATAGAATACATATTAAATCACTTCATCACATCACAGTTATAATAGAACAAACAAATAGACAAAATGAAAGATTTTAAATCAAATAGAATTCAGTTTACGATTCAATTTTCCAATTATCATTTACCATCAGCATTTTCCATACCTATGAAAGACGAACTCGGGCGTTCCAGTATTCCGAGGCCCCTGAACTCCAAGGGTCTTACGAATCAGAGGGTTAACCCTCCGTTAGTCGCAATCATTGGTCAGCCTTAAGATTACGGTACGGTCTTGTCGCCAAGTTTGCGAAAAATTCGCCGACCGTTTAAATGCTCGCCAAACGGCATCCATCTTGAAAAGCCGCAAAAAGAAAGAAGTTTGGCTCGAGGGAAAACTCAATTTTCGTTCTGTGCGGTAGTAACCGAAAATTTGTGTATTACCAGTGGCGGCGACTGGGTAAAAAAAGTAAGGGGGTAAAACATTTACTGACATCCAAAAGTACCCGGGAATATAAGAGATAGATAAAATTTTAAAAAATTAGTTACAAAATCAGCTAGCTTTTCCGGACACTAGTGCTTTTTTATGATTCCTAGTTTTAGGCAGCTAAAAAGAAATAAAAATGTAATTTTTCCCGGAGAAAATAGGGGGTCGACTGCATAGTGGATTACCAGATTTGGCGCGTTATCCCCTCCAAAAAGAATTCCGCCCTCCCATAGTGCGTGTCTATTAGATATTGCGACAAACGGAGGGTCAAAAAACTTGGAATCTAAAATAGTCAAGTTTGTTTCCTTCATGAGAAACACTATTCAAGTTGGAATAATAAAAGAAACCTATCAAAGGTTTGACTATACCTTAGTTCAAATTGCAATGAGACGAAAAATTATCACCGTGTTGGATTCCAGTTTAAATACCATTTAATAGATCCTTGCGTGTCCCATTCAATAGATTCTCTTCCTTTGAATGAGCTCGAACACTCAATCATTCCTCTAAGAGATGAGTGCATTTCATCAGTGTCCGACCAAATTGAATGAAGCAATAGCGACGACGGGCTCGTCAATGGTGTAAAGCAGAGGCTCTCAACCTGTGGTACGCGTACCCTTGGGGGTACGCGCGATCAAATTTGGTAATAGCGGAAACGAGAAAACACGAATTGAAAAAGTCCCCAAGTTCAATGCTTGCTATTTAATAACTATACCACTTGAAAAGTTGATTATTACGGAGTGTAATTTTTGCCATCTTTATGAGTTAATACGAAATTATTATAATACTGATTTCATTTGTTTTGGCGTTGAACTAATACTAAAATTAAATATTTCCGTTGCGTCCTCAGTGACGGTAACCGTAGCGGAGTTTTGCTTACCGTGATGAGGCAGAGCATCGATGCTTGTCCTTTTAATTAGAATAACAATTTAAAAATTCGAATGTTTAAGCTATTGAGAATTATTAAGAGAGCGATTTTCGCTCAATAGTAAAAGTTAAAACTATTGGATGGTTAGCAAAATTTAATTGACTAAATTAGAAGTTCCCATCATGTGGTACGCGTACTCCTAGGGGTACATGAAGGACCAGCTGGGGTACCCGAAATCAAAGTTGGTGATGGTGGAAACAAGAAAACATAAGGAATTTAAAAAGTTACAGAATTCTGTTTTCCCAAGTGAATACTCGCTATTTAATTACTATATCACTTGAAAAGTTGATTATTACCGAGTGTAATTTTTTGCCATCTTTATAAGATAATGCGAAATTATTACAATACTGATTTCATTTGTATTGGCGCTGCACTAATACTATTGTAAACATGCAATAAAATGTAAAATTAAAAATAAGTCCAGGAAATGTTATTAATTTATGTCATTTGACTGTTAAGCTAACCCAAACCCTTAACATTATTGATAAAAACTTCTTTGCATCGACGGACGGTTGGCGTTGGTGGGAAGAGTATATGACAGTTACGCGGAAATATAAAGATTAACTAAGGGGTACGTGAGGGAATGAAGGTCGGGAACCCCTGGTGTAGAGAATGCTCACCAATGGTCCTGCAGAGCGTCAACAGACAGACAAGTCGATCGGGTTTGCATTTCATGCCATTGCATTTAAAAACCAACTGCATGCATTTATGAATTTTTTGGTTTTCATTGCATTTATGCATTGGCTTTCAAAATGCAATTATGCATCTAAAAACCAATTTTAGTTCAAAAAAAACACACAATTCTAATGAAAATTCAGCACGTGTGCATAAAAATATTTCTAGAAAATTAACTTTTAAACGAAATTTCACAGTAATACCCAGTTTCGTGGAAACTTTGTACAAATAATAAAGAAAAATTAAGTGAAAAAATTAAAAAGTTGACATTTTAAAAAATCCTTTTTTAACCATCCAGCAGCCGAGGTTATTGTTTAGCAAAGTTTAGCTAGTCACTTTTTTCAGAAATATAGTTATTCACTCAAAAAACATAAATTATAATTCTTCTCCTCATTTAAAACATTTTTCCGACTGAAACTATATGCTTATCTCTAATGGTTTAGATATTAGCTATTGGGCCTCGATAAGAATGGACACCCTGTGTATAAAAGTTGCATTGATTTTCTAAAAACTCACGATACAAATACGTAATGCGATGCACGATATAAGTATCTCCCACATACGCACGGCTGCTGGAAGGTTAAATTATTGTTTAGTTGTAGTTTAAAAGTTTTTTTAAAGATATCTCACGTATTTATATTCTATATACAGAATTTCATAATTCTAAGCCAATGATTTTGAAAAAAAACCTAATAGAATCCATCCTCCCCTTAATTTTAGTGTAAATATATATTAACCAATTTATATCCCTTTATAAAATCACTGCTTCTCTTACATTTACAGCAGGAGATATTTTGCAGAAAAACGGAAGAGTGAACATTTTTTGTCCACCACTGTACCTAGTCTTTCCACTGATTTGTATCAGTTTCCCCGCCAAGTTCTCATCGTTCTGGCTCTGATTTTCAGCACCGCCAGGAAGCGATCCGTCTCTTCCAGTTCCCCACTTTGATTGTTAGATCGTTAGACTCGGCATGCGTTGTCGTAAAGTAGTGTTCCTTAAACATCGATAGTTCAACTATCGATAGTGCAGTCGATAATTTTCCCAGAGTATCGACTGAACAATCGACAGAATCGATAGTTGCAAAACTATCGATACTATTAATAGTTTTCTCTCCGGCGATATTATCGATAGATGCTCTTCCAGACGATAATTTAGAAACTATCGATAGTTCAGGTCGATAATTTTGAAACTATCAATAGTTTCAGTCGATAGTTTAGAAACTATTAGTACTATGGATAGTTCCAGTCGATAGTTTTGAAACTATCGATAGTTCCAGTCGATAATTTTGAAACTATCAATAGTTTCAGTCGATAGTTTAGAAACAAACTATCAATACTATGGATAATTCCAGTCGATAGTTTTGAAACTATCGATAGTTCCAGTCGATAATTTTGAAACTATCAATACTATGGATAGTTCCAGTCGATAGTTTAGAAACTATTAGTACTATGGATAGTTCCAGTCGATAGTTTTGAAACTATCGATAGTTGCATTCGATAATTTTGAAACTATCAATAGTATGGATAGTTCTAGTCGATAGTTTTGAAACTATCAATACTATGGTAGTTCCAATCGATAGTTTAGAAACTATCGATAGTTCCAGTCGATAGTTTTGAAACTATCGATAATTCCAGTCGATAGTTTAGAAATATCAATACTATGCATAGTTTCAGTCGATAATTTTGAAACTATCAATAGTTCCGGTCGACAGTTTAGAAACTATCAATAATACGAATAGTTCCAGTCGATAATTTTGAAACTATCGATAGTTCCAGTCGATAGTTTAGAAATATCAATACTATGGATAGTTCTAGTCTAGATAGTTTAGAAACTATCAATACTATTGATAGTTCTAGTCGATAGTTTTGAAACTATCGATAATTCCAGTCGATAGTTTAGAAATATCAATACTATGCATAGTTCCAGTCGATAGTTTTGAAACTATCGACTGAAAATGCGCCCATCGATAGTATTGCCTGGTAAAAAATATCGATAGTTTTGAGAAAGTCGGAAACAATCGATAGTTCCGAAAACCCGATACTATGAACTTGGCTTCGATAGTATAGATAGTGTGTCGATGTTTAAAGAACACTATCGTAAAGTGACCAGATTTTCTGACCTTCCATCCGTGAAATTTATGCGGAACGGGGACAAAGAGTTTAAAATCGTCCTCTCATTTGGAGGGTTCAGAGTAGAAGTGAAGCGAGTCCGTGAGATTCATTTCTGAGATCTCGAAGTTGATTGGCTGCATTTGAATCGACGGTGGACTTCTAATTGTTCTTGCTGCCTGGTGGATACGAACCGAATCCTTATCGCACGGAGACTCTAACATCTCCAAACTTGGCACGTCATTATCTTAGTTAGTGCGCATGAACTTGGTGCGCTTTAACTCCATTTGTTACTCGTGACAGTACAAGCTTACGCATAACAGAAATTAACGGTATTAAAAGGCTCTATTAGCTAAAACAGGATGATCCTATTCCGTGAATAAAGAAAATTTAGAAGACGATTTCATCAGAAGCTAATCTTTAAAAATCAAATTTATTCTAGCATATTTTCAATTCCATTTACCATACCCTATTAGCACAAGGTATTGCACGATATCTCCACGACATTGACCGGTATTCTGAATGCCGTTAATATCGTGCAGATATCACACAGCCTCTTTTGCTTTTGGGATAGTCTCTTGTAGTCCGGAAGATATTCGACGAGAGGACTGTCGGATTAATGAAAGCACCGGATAAGTGGAGGCTCATTTAAATAAAAATATTTTAATAGCAAAACCTATCGCACAAAACTGTACTACAGTCAAATCCCGTTATAACAAACCCTGAACGGACCGATCCAGAAGTTCGCTATAACCAGAGGGTCACTATATCCAATTTTTCAAATATGGCTACGCAAGATTTCCTAGAATCCTCAAGCGCATTTCTGTGTTGAACAAATTAATGACACTAAATTACAATTAGTAACGGGCTATAAAAAATTTTAAAAAAATATTCGTTCGTAAAAAATTAGAGTGAAATTAACTTATTACTCTAAAATATGAAAATAAGCAATGATTTTTCGTTAAAGAGGTGATGCTAAGCTCGAAAAGTGGAAGTTTTGCTTCCCTCTCTCCGAATTCCTTGCTTTTGAAGATACATCAGTGGCCCAGGAGTTTGGTTGGGACCATTTGAAAAGTTCGTTATAACCAGCGGATTTTTATATCCCGAGTTCGTTATACCGGGGTTTGACTGTATTTATAACAAATTTTTAAAATGTCATTTAGAGTATGAGGAGCAGCCTATTAGTTAAGTCACCACAAAGTCACTGACATCGGCAGATTGTGACCTGTTGCCCTTCCATGGGCGCCCCCCCCAACTCGACCTTCTGAAAACGCCCGAATGCTAAAAGGGCCTGGATTGACGAAGTGCCGGATGACGGACAGACCACTGGGGACAGTCCGGGACATTTTATTCAAACCCCAGACATCTTTTTGAGCCGGGAAAAGGAGTCAAAAACAGGGATATTTCCCATCTAGTCTGGGAAGTCTGGTCACTTTAATTAACGTGGTATCATCTGCAGTGTTTATAATCGCCGCTCTCAGTACTGCTGTACAGAGACTTGATGGACTTGACTGACGCCGAAAGTGAAAGAGAACAAAATGTTTTCACTAGGTGGACTTGCCTATCACTAAAACTGAAGGAGAATGAAATATTTTTACTTGGTGAACTTGCCTGTCACTAAAACTGAAACAGAACAAAATGTTTTCACTTGGTGAACTTGTCTGTCATCAGAACTGAAGGAGAACGAAATATTTTCACTTGGTGGACTTGCATGTCACTAAAACTGAAAGAGAACAAAATGTTTTCACTTGATGGACTTGTCGAAAGTTGATGGCTGAAACTAAAACTGAAAGAGAACTGAATGCTTTCACTTGATGGACTTGCCTGAAACCAAAACTGAAAGAGAACGAAATGTTTTCCTCGGGTTCTTTCTTGTGGGTCCAATGTAGGCTTCTATACAGGTTTCCATTTAGTTGCAGATGTCAATCTAAAATTGGCCTGAAGACGATTCGAAACATACGTGAAGAGTAGAGGAGTATTTTTTTACATCTTCCTCTCCTTCAAGAAAATGAGCGGCGTCTGTTTCTCAGAGCTTTTCACTCGGAGTGACTCTAGTAATACTTGCGAGAATCTATTTTAAAATATTTTATAGACAAACTGTCGTCAGTGCCGAGCTGATGTTACTTCAACTATTTTCTTAGCTCGAATTCTAGTAGAGAGAGAGGGCAGTTTTCATATTCATACTCAAACATTTTGAAGTAGACTAGAAAAACAGACCTTCGCTTCTTCCTCATAAGAAAAAATATATATTCTGAATTTAATATTTTCTTCTTCTTAATGTAAAAGTTTTTTGATAGAACGAGAAATAGAAGTGGTCGGAGAACAAAAGGCTTTGCAGTGAAGATCGGGACCATTCTTCGGGTGCCATCGAAATTTTCAATTCTGCATGCTTCGTTTTAATTGTGTGTTTTGCTCTTGTAGATATACGTAATTTATTATGCTGCAGTATGCAAATTGGGTTAATATTTGCAGTGAAGATCGGGACCATTCTTCGAGTGCCATCAAAATTTTCAATTTTGCACGTTTCATTTTAATTTTGTAATTTGCTCTTGTCGATAGAGTAAATATGCCAATTATTGACACCCTAATCTTTAATTTAAATGATAATCTTTCATATCGATGTTCAGTTTCACCTAATCTAACCGTAGTTAGAGGGTTAAAAGTAAATGCATGAATAAAGAGATGTCAATAACTGTGGTGTCATTTAATCCTACGTTTAGGGTGTCAATAACCGATTTGATGCTATTTATTCTCAATATATTGCAAAATTTATTGAGAATATTAGATATTGAGAATATATCTAAGATAATTTTTTTCATTAACCCTTTTTTAGCTTAAAGTCGAGTCATTCAGGAAAAGTTACAATGAATCACAACTTGATTGAACTATGCTTATTATTTTTCCGTGAATTAACTTTATAAATATTGCCTTAAGGAGGTCGATCATGCAAATTGGGGCATAATGGTAAAACTTTCAAACTTTTCCTTCAACAACACCTTTCAAATCAAATTGAGAATGAAAAAAAGTAACCCCCGACTGCCGAATTCTTTTAAATAGCTATTTAGATGCAACGTTCGTAAACAAACGGTCGTTGTTCAAATACCGTTGAACCAAGCAAATTGTTATTTATAAGCAAGTGTTTATTAGTACAGTGCAATTTTCTTAGTACTGTAATAGTACTGAGAAAACACAATAGCTTGCGAAAATCCCAGGATTCAACAGAAAATGAACTCACTTCCTACCGACGGGATAAACAGTCAGAGGGTTAGTAGAAAAGGTGTCCTCCTTTAACAGAAATTCAATTTTAGATACGTTACATATACAGAAATGGGAATTCCTTCAAACCCAAGCATTTTCCTTCCTGGCTCAAAACGGTTTTATTCCCATAGTTTCTCCGAATGCTTTATAACTTATTCCAAATTAAAGATTTCATTTCATCCCGATAACTACAGTTAACTTGACTTACAATATTGCAAATTTAGTGAAACTTTTGGCATGAATGGAAACAGTTAAGCGCAGTAGAACCTGGATTATCAGATCCTCTATCAACCAAGGCCCCAGTTGGAAGAGCCATTTCGCAGAAAATTGAATTGCTATTTTGATTTTTCAATAAAGTCACCGAATTCGTCTGAAATGGGTTGTTTTCCAAAAAGTCTCTATTGGAGCCGATTTTCACAGTGAGAAGGCTTGAAAAGCCCGCATCGACCCAGCCTATCCTAATGGATGTAAGGCCCGTCGGTGTGAAGGTTTATTGAATAATTGATTGAAAGGTGATGTTTTATAACTCAAGAACTTAATTAGAGAAAAAAACATCCTTCAATTCTGAAGCACTTCAAAATTGATGTAAGCAAATTCATTCCATGCATTTTTTATGAAAAAATGGCACTGTAAACGTGAAAAATTTCACGTTGTTGAGCGAAGGAAAATATTCTTTTAAAAACATTCTTATCCCTTTGCGGACAGGTAACTTTTTAGAACACTCAGATGAGGTTGGCGCACTTTATACGCCATCTCATTTTTTTCAATTCTGTGCTTATTTACTTATGTAAAACTTTATTTTTCACATTGTAATAAGATTAGGGTTTGAATGGATGGATAATAGACACATTTATGTCCGAATTTTAGCCTGTATCCTCTTCGTTAAGGAGACATACGACAATTGAGCCTCGAAAAAATGGTGGAGAACTGTCAAATTCAATACGTTATATCTCTGAAATAATGCAAATCACAAACTCACTTTTTTTCCTAGAAAAATGTCTGTTCTTTCTCTTATAGTTCACTCATTTCCAAACCTTCATATTGGTATGTATTTATTTGAAAGAGTGATAAATATGGGTATAATTTATGGAGACAAAATGAGATAGTCACCTTGCGCGCATGATTACGGATAAAATATCAGTCTAAACACAATATTTTGGGTACCTAAGTAATCCAAATAGTCTGTTCAAGAAACTTAACCTCAATTTATTAGCATTTAAATTTAATTTCTATTTTATATACGAATTTAAAATAAATACATTAAAAATAGTTAATTTTTCTAACCCCCCTAAGAAACCTTCTTTGGAGAAATATGTACAAGAACGTGGTTCAATTTGTAGAACAAAACACAATACGTATTCGGTAAAAATTTTATGTACAAAATATTCAATAATTCTTGAGATATAGTGCGAGCAATATAAAAAAACACATTTTGAGATATAGCGCTTTAAATATATGGCCATATTCAATGTTTACGTTAAAGAGATGATACATTTTCCTTCATAACTTTCATAATTATGTGAATTTTTTAACGCGGATTGTTTAAAATTGTTCAGAAAAGACAGGGGAATAATATATATTTTATTCATAAAATCGAAAATTTTCGGGGTTTAACAGTCGTCTGGATTTCCTACACCTCAATCTCAAGATCGGTGAACTGTGGCGCACGTTATACGCCGTAGCTGTCCGCAAAGGGTTAAAGAATCATTGATAAAATGCAAAGAAATCAGCGAAATTCTGTAACATTCGCGAATGTTCTTATCAAAACTGTTTCAAAAGATGCGGGCAAGAAGTTCGACAACTAATAAAAGAGTTTGTTAAAATGCTAATACGTGGTAGTACTTGTGGGCTAGATTTATGATTTCAAATAAACAATTTTGTAAAACCTTAACAAGAAAAAAGAAGTCAGGATTTAAAATTTAGTCTCTGTAAATCGAATTTTTGATTATCCGAGATGATTACGGGCCTAATCAGCTCGGGTAATCGAGGTTCCGCTGTGTTCTAATGCATACCTGAATTCGATTCTTGTTCACTGACTTCTGTGGATCAGCTTCTTTGGTGCCTGAAACAAAGAGGAGAAAACGTGTTCCGACCTTCTCAGTCAAAAGTGCTGGAAAAATTGTGCATTGTGTAAAGCATATAGTATATTTTCATATTTCTATATATATATATATAGCCGAACTGAACCAACTATGACTTTATCTCTCGATGTTTCTCTTGTGTTTCACAGTAGTTGCTTCATCCATATCATCCCGATGCTCTGTGGACGACTGCGACGCTTTTGCAATGCGCGCTTCTGTGATGCGTGGCACTTCTGTTTTCGAAATGTGTATTTATCCATACATCATTCTTTACCATGTTGGAATAACAAATAAAATGATAGCATATTATGGTTCTCGTTGTCTCTTTGGTTGTCCTGTTTTTGAACACATTGTCTGCAAGCTGATGCCGTCTAATTCACACTGACTATCTAATTAGGTGACGCCTTCTGTTCTATGGACCCCGGTGGCCTAGTGGTGAGGTCTCGGATTCAGGAGTGTAGGCTCCAGGCCCGAAATCCGATTCCACTGAAGATCCACCATGTATGTGGGCCAGTTGCCCGCTGAATCATACGCAGGGGGCCAAACGTCCTCCCGTTGATGTGGAGCAAAAATACCCACACTGGCCCAGCCTACCCAAGAAGAGTGTAAGGCCGGGAGGCATATAGGCACTCTGTACTCGAACAGAGCACCATTGTAACTTTGGAGGGCTCTGATTGGACAAGCTAATCTGACGTCACTCTTCTGCACATCGCATCAACAGTGAGACACACGTATCTTGCTTAAAGTTCTTCCATATTCTTCTATCCATGAATACACATCGGAAACACTTTTAAGGTTGCTTCGAACGATGGTTTCATCTTCAAGGATTTTAACAACTTCGTTTACAAAAGAAGGGGGAGATTGGAATTCTGGATAGCCATGGCGTATTACACAAAGAACATTTCTCTATCGCTAGTTGAAAGAATAAGTCAGAGCGTGGTCAAAGGTAAACAAACAACAAAGCATAGTTCCGTCAGATTCGCTTGTCCAGTCAGAGCCCTCCAAAGTTACAATGGTGCTCTGTTCGAGTACAGAATGCCTATATGCGGCCGGGAGAGGACCAGCGGAGAGAGAGGCTCCCCACCAGCATGTAGAGGACAGGAACTATTAGGTACAATAAAATGATACAGGCATTACCCGAAGAGGGGCAGTACTTTTAAATACATGAGAGTTGTGTGTATAAACATGGTTCGACCCACCTCGGTGGGGAGAGAATAGCTTGATTTACATGTACTCAACCACCAAGTGTGGTGAATGATACTCAAAAAATAAAGAATGACAAAATGAAAGCTCTTTCTTCTCATATAAAATATAAACACATCCCTAACGCAATAAATTTAAAAACTGCTCGGTCGAGCAAGGAACAGTAAATATATATATAAACACAATTAAAAAAAGATATAGAGAATTTTATATTGAAAATGGCAATAAAATATAGTATGCCTTTAGAAGCTTTTGAGGAGTATAAACATAAAGTTGTGAATGATTTGTATAGACACAACTTTAAAACACATGTGAAACTGGATACCAGGATATTATAACACAGATAGAGGATCTGCGGAAAGAATTTGTTCTAGTTTATGTTGACAAAGTACCAAACAATTATGCTATCATTTGTAAGTATTATTATTGTAAAGTACTTAGAACATACTATAAATAATGAGGCATATATTGAAACTAATTTCAGTACAAGAGAAATAGATAATAGCATTAAAGCTTTTCATAAAAAAATTAAATATTTATTGTGAAAAAGTGAACTATCACCATCTTTTTCTTACATCAAAATTTCATAAAAATGCTATCAAATTTAGAAGCGTGACGAATGGGAGTTACAGTTATATAAAGAAAACAGGTAAAATTTTACAAAAATATCTGCAAGAGATTATAAAACAATTAAAAGTACAAAATAATACAGTTATTATTAATAATAGCTATGAAATTATAAAGAGTATTAAAGATATAAATATTTTTTTGTGCATATTTTTGATTTTCAAGATTAATTCAATAGTATAGATATTAAAGATATGATGAAGATTTTATTACAGATTCATGAAGATTTTAGCATAAATAAAACGATTAATATTGAAAATATAAAACATTAATAGAAGTTATATTAAAAGAAAATTATATTAGCTTTGGCAATAAATTATACCAACAAATTAAAGGACTTCCACAAGGTGAACCAGCTAGTAATGCTCTAGCTAATTTATATTTACACTATTTTGAAAAAGAAAATATTTACAATAATGTTTATATTATGTTTAGATATATTGATGATTTATTAATATGTTCAACAGCAGAAGACTACACACCACAAATTGACTTTTATCCAGAATATTTGATATTACTAAAAACTAATGAAGGTTTTTCTTCTGCGGATTTTCTAGATCTTGAAATAAAAATAGTTGATAATAAATTAAGCACTGAGATTTATGATAAAAGAAACACTTTTCAGTTCAATATAAACAAGTTACCTTCTTGGAATATCAATATTAGTTGTCAAATATATAGAAATATCGTCTTAAATTATATTCATAGAAGCACTATTTTAGTCACAGGCAGATTATAATAGCATTCTCATATTGATACATTTCTTGAAAATGCTATGAGATATGGGTATCCTATAAATTTCATGTATGCTTATGCTAATAAGAAATATTTAGCATCATTAAATTAAAAGTCTTTTAGATTTATTTTTGATGTGATCATATATAATGGAATTAACAAAGATTTTAGTAAATCACTTCATAGGTGGATGGCGCCACTAGATTAAGAATAAGATTGCATCATATATTCATTTATTTATTTTTATGTATATTTCCAAAAATATGTATTATTATAAAAGGTTAAATTTAATTTATAGTTAATATTTTTATAGTGTTTTATTAGATTATTAAAAACTTAATTTAGAAATAATATTTTCATTTTAAATGTGGAACTTCTTTAGGATAATGCTCAAGTCCTAACAATAATTATAACTATCGAATTGGTAGGTTATAAGTTATATACTTTCTCGTTTCTAATCTTGAAAGATTTTGAGGATTAATTCCCCTATTTTAGCGTTCTTCCAACAATTGGCTTTCGCAGAGGGTTGGCGCCACAAAATCTTGATTTAATGCGATATATCAGTTCCCAAGGCTGATAGGCATTTGATTGTTGGAATTCCAATTCTAGGTTGCCTTTTTTCATAGTGTAATAGTCTTTAATCAAACTATGTTAAATATTTCATTTGTATGATTATTGGTAAGGTAATTTGATTTTGATTTTAATTTATAGATTAATATTTGTCTATATTGGAAATATAACACATGTTTTGATTAATTGACATATTGGCATATATATATCAAAATCATGAAAGTCAAAAAATATTAAAATAAAATGGAGAGACTGTAGTAAATCGGTAAAAGCGTATAGATGCTCATATAACTTGTTATATATGAACATACAAAAGAAAGTAAACAAAACATATCAAAACGCAATTCGAAAACTAAAAATGTGTTAATTAAACAAAATTTAAATTATGATCCAATAAACAAAAGTGCAATGAACATTCAAAACAAAATAAATAAATCATATAAAAAATACTATGCAAAAACAAAAAGTTTATTAATTAAACAAATTTTAATTATGACCCTATAAGTAATAATGCATATATATATATGCGCTATTAATTAATACATGCAAGTAGCATGTGGAAAAACTCTAACTTATCTATGAAAAAACTTAATTTTTAATATAACCAAATTTAAAATATAATCTAAAAAATTGAAAATACTATAGATACTAAGAGCAAATGGTAAGTTTAAACATGTAAAAGTTAACATGTAAATGAACTCTGTTGTAATCAAAACTATTGAAAACAGGTAATCCAAATATTTGGAGTTTTCAACAATTAAATTAGTAGCTTGGCTGTGGACAAGCTTAGCAAGGTTAAATCAATTTTGCTGTATACACCATCCCTTTTACTTAAGTTGTTGAAAAAACAAAGGGTAATTTACCCTAAAATGAAAGAATTTAGAATGGAAAATTCATATACTAAAAAAATGTTATCGTTATGTGGAAAATACCTATATTAAATCTATGAATTACATCAACATATTGCACTATTAACTATTATATTGCACTAAAAACAATAAATGCATCATTCAATAAAATATCCATCCTTATTCACTATGAGTTATAGAATGTGTTTACTTATCCTTTACCTGTAATACTCATTTCAATATAAACCGCCACTTAGCTTTATATATATATAACATAAATCCAAATATAACTTGTATATAATCATACAGAAATAAAGTAAACAAAACATATCAAGAATCAAATCCTATACTAACAAGTCATTATTTGAACAATACATCAATTTTAAATAAAATCTAAAAAATTGAAAATACTAAAGAGACCATGAACAAAAAATCAAGTTTAAGCATTTATATGTCAACAAGTAAAAAACCTCTGTTGTAATTAAAAGCATTGAAATAGGCAATCCAAGTAAATGGAGTTTTCAACAATGAATATAGCAGCTTGGCTGTGGACAAGCTTTAGCCAGGTGAAATTAATTTTGCTGTACAAACTATCCCTGTTACTATCGTTGTTGAAAAAACAAAGAGGATAATTTACCCTAAAATGAAAGAATTTAGAAAGAAAAGTCTTATACTAACCCTAACAAATAATATATATATTGAAACCTCACAATATAAAAACAAAACACACACACAAACACTACACATCAAACGACACACACAACACAAATAAAAACGGTACAGGTACAAGACATTGAATTAAAAATTCATAAATTAAAAAATTACTTCTGAGATAAAAAGGAAGAAATTCCGTCAGTCATCGGCAATCCGCATCCCGCATTCCAGAGAATATCTATTCATCAATTACAGAAAGTTTTTTGAGTAAAAGCTGAAATATTGAGTAAAAAATTACTTTTAAGTCCTCTGCTCAGGCGTCGTCCTCGTCATCTGACCGCGGCTCAAAATGACGAGGTCCGTCCCAAAATAGCCCTCCTGTTGCTTCAAAATGGAACGTAAATATAACTAAACTAAACCTTCTCTCCTATATGAAGAGATAGCAGAGAAGCGGTCATGTGATTTGAAGGCTCGAATCACAGGAACGTACAGGCAGGAACGCCCTGAGTGCCTGCTAAAAAAGCCTCATTTGTCGTGATATGAATTGGGAAATGCAATCCATCACTATTTGAGCGAAAGTCGAAGAGAATGAGGAATGGAGTGCAATGACCAGGGGTGGCGCCGGGGGGGGCAGAGTCCCCCGTTGGGGAAAATTTTTGTACGAGGTATTCAACTAGTTGATAAATAAATATCTGCGAAAATTTGAGACCAATTTCATCACACCCGTCCCCCGTACAGCAGGGTGTGCCCCTCCCCGTCGGGCAAACTAACGCCACTCATGGCAATGACAATGCTGAAATGGTAGACTAAGCCCTGTAAGGGCCCGGGGCCTCCCTTCCCAGCTTCCAAAAGCAGATATTTTTTACTGATTTTAATTGAGTATCTATGTAAGCAGTTTTTAAATAACAAATATTATGACAAACTGAAAGAAACTTTTTTAACATTCCAGCAGTCTCCCGTATGCAGAAGGTACTTATATTGTGCGTCGTGTTACATACTCATATCGTTCTTTTATGAATTTTTTATTTATATAATTTTTGTTTAGTCTGAAGCTAATAAATACAGATTACATGAATAAAAGTGATAATTATTTCTATAAAACAACCCGAAATAAATATGTCATACGATGCACGATACCTCGCACATACGCGCGCCTGCTGGAGGGTTAACTGTGAATCACCTTCAAGAGAGTTGGTTTTAGAATCTCGCGTATAAAAATATTTATCTTTAAACTTATTTTTTTAAAAAAAAGGCAATAAATTGCATTAGAAGACTTTTGAGAAAAAGCTGAAAAAAAAAATGACAAGACTTTTTCAACGCAATCTAAACGCTCTAATGCAGAGTTTGGCCGGGATGTTGTTCCATAAATGTAGAAATTCGGGTTGCATGGGAAATAATCCCGGCTTGAGCAACCAAAAATTGTAGAAATTATTATGATCCCGGCCGAACCCCCAATTATTTTTATGTGGGATTCCGTTCAAGGAACAAAATGACCATATAAGGGTTTACCTTTAAGGGGTAAGTGGTTTCGGATTTATGTCTAGGGGGGTTTTAGGATTCAAATACGTTAAAGATTTAAACAAAATACTGCTAAAAATAAACGAGGAGACTTCAAGATTAAATACAACAAACATTTATAAAAATACTAGGGAGAACTTACAAGGGGGAAAAGAGATATATGTACAGAAAGGTTAAGGATAATTTACATGAAGTCATGATTTAAATTGGAGCTAGATTGACTAGGGATAGCTGTTACAGATTAACATTAATGATTAAAGATTGAATGTTAAAGACTTATTATTGAGGAGAGCCATTAGAAAGTCAGTCGGGTCATGTTATTTACGGTCGGGAGATCGGCGGCTTAAACGCCAATAAAATCTAACAACAGAGAAGGTTAGAGAAGAAACATAGTTACTGCTGCGGTGCTGCTCTACTCGCTCTGAGCTTGCACTCGAATTTTGTTAAGAAAAAGATGGCGCTGCTTGTAGCAGAACTGTAGCTCCATCTATTGCCAAATAAACTAATTAATCTAGCTCGTACATTCTTGCAGTGATAAAATAATACTTTACGGGTAATTTCCTACATAAATCAGTCAGAGAACTACAATATATATATATATATATATAATGGACCTCACTGATCTAATGCTTATTTGAAAACATGAAAAAACAATTGCCTAAGAATATTGTTCCGAAGTTTAAACAATGCTTGATTTTTATTTGAATAATTTAAACTACAGGCCATTGTAAATCAAATGAAAGCACCAGATAAAGTTACCCTGAAATATCGAAAAATTGAACGAACAGCGCCCTCTATTGGTGAGAATCCAGGAATTCCAACACTACAATCGGATTTGGCCCAGTTCAAACCGAAATTAAGAGCTATGGCAGTTTTAATTTAGTTCTGTTTTCAATTAATATAATTTTGAATTATCAAACATTAATAAAAATTATATATTCTGTGTAATCTTATGTCTTAATTTTTTTTTTTCAATTCCTCAAACTCTGTGCATGAAAAAGGGTCGTAGGTCATATAGAATTTTCTACGATTTAGAGGAAACACCAAGATGATCATCACTCGAGAGAAGTGAGTAGAAGTTAAAAGGAAAGGAGCAAAAGTATCGTTCTTGACTAAGAATTTTCGTTCACTGTTCTAATGCGTTCGTCAGATGATGTGTTACCAGATACGTCACCAAGTCAAGCTTAAACGCATTCTCAATGAAAAAGAAGGTAGCAATCAAACGATAAGCTAGCTAGATGCAATGGAATCTTGGGAGAGATGGCGGATATTGCAAAAAAAAACGGTTTTCCCCTAAACCGGTTTTTTTACCTCCGGTTTAACATGGCGGTTAAAACCGCTCAAAAAAACGGTTTTCGGTTGTTGTTGTTTTTTAAAGCAATGTTTGTGGACGGAATTTTTTATTAATAATATAATACACTAAAAGTAAGTATTAATACAATAATTAATTAATGTATTAAGTAATGATTACAAATAAGTAATTAATACAATATGTAATAATAATAAATGAGTAATTATTGCAATAAGTAAGAATCATAGACAACATTTTTTATTAATGTTGTTTTCGCAAGAAATTAATTCATTGGCCAATATTTAACATCTAATCTGCTCATAAAGACTCTTTCGGCAATGTGTTGATCCGTGAGTCGACACCTCTCATCAGAAGCAACATCGTTCAACGTAGATACTAATCTTTCGGACGCCACAGAACTTCCGACTAAAGATAAGTATTTTTTGGCTACAATAAACAAACGCCGTTTGCAGACAAATTTTTTATTAGTATTGTTTTTGCAGAAAATCAATCCATTGGCCAATATTTATCTGTTCATAAAGACTCTTTCAGTCATCCTCCAACCAACAGACGCCTCGAGGAAGCGGTTGTCGGTGATTGGCCCTAAAATGGTGAAATTCAAAGCTTTATAACTTGGTAAATTTTAGTCTAGTCGAAACTAAAATCGAACCTATCTTCCGACCCTGTTTTTGGATTTTAAAAAAATAACATGTTTAAACCGGGGCAAAAAATAACCGAAAAAAAATTGTTTTCGTTTTAAACCGGTAGATTTTTCCCATCCCTGGGAAGACTGGATAAATGCCAGGAGACATTTTGCAACCCAGTCCTACGCAATCGGAATGTTATTGCAGCCAATAAGGTACAAGGAACTAGAAGCTGATATTTGGAAAGCTGACACCACAACCCCTTGGCTTTACTAACGGTTTTTGGAGAACAGCTGTCATGAATAAGATCAGCCTTCAACTTAAAACCTCCGAAAAAATTAAATAGTCAATGATGGACATCGGCTGGGAAAAAAACAGGTTCCTCCAGCCGAGATCTTACTGCAGTTGCCAGTTTGCTAGCTGAATGAACAGTCTCGAACAAAATCTCGAGTTCGGATTTTTTGACGATTGCAATACTTTCTCTTTGTGTACTGCGTATACGAGGAAGTAAAAAAAAAAAGTGCGTGTCTGGCCCATGTAAGCAAGCGCTTGAAGTGAACCTTCAACAGATGGCGCTGTCAGCTGGGTTCTCGCGAATACACCGGACCTTCGTAAAAAAATTTTATTCGCGATCTCATTGACTAAAGGGAATTTGGATGACCCTCTGCACTCGAGAGCCAAACTCGGGCACAATTCTAAGCAATGCGTCATTTTTACTTTTTTTCATTTTGTTAGTGAAAAAAATAATAAGTACCTAGAGAGTTTTTAGAGAGATTAATTTTTCGGAAAAATCAATTTCTATAAATATATTTTTTTAGATCTCGGAAGCATTCAAATGAGACCTTCTATTCGATGAGTGAATCACTCTTCCGAGTGCAGAGGGTTAAAAAATAGGTATCAAACACACTTTCATCAAATCTTATGAGTCGAGATTACTTCTTAAGAACATTAGCATGATGTTTGCTGGCTGGCAGAATGAATTCACGCATGCGTGATGAGGCAAGCATGATACAAAAATTGTTTAACACGCTCAACGGAGCAGCTACCAAATTTCGCAATGTAGTTACTTCTTGTGTAGTAGATGCTCACAAAGAAAGAGCTTTCGAAATGTTACTTAGATTCTCAGTTAAATATTAATCATAATTTTAATATTTTTCTCGCATGAAACCATTTTTTCACCAATTTAAAATTTTAAAAAATAGCTTTTCAATCACACCAATTTTATCTCCGGGCAACTTTTGCTTTAAATTCTATATATTTTCAAAATCAGTTTTCACCACAATTTTGTAACAATGCTTTAACGTATTTCAAAATATTGGATGCGTTTTTATATGTTAATAGGCTGATTTCAAATAGTCATTCTTTCCGTTAATTGTGTGACGTCAAAATCTTTACACACAGAATGCAACGGCCGATGCAATCAATCCATACGAAGACAAAACAAACGAATGATGGCTGAGACTCGACATCCATGAGCGCTTCGCTCCACGCCAGAACCGCCGTCAATGCGAGAAACCGGCGCACTCGGAAGTCTGTATATGTAACCGCTCCATTTGGACTGCCGGGCTGCAAGTGCAGAAATGCGACCGGTGCAGATGCGCGGAGAGGGAAACTCCCATCCCCTAGAACGAGAAAGTGACCCTTAGCGGATGGATCTGCATGCCGTGAATGATTCGCCTAAATGGATGGGCTAAAAAATGATATGGCGTGGAGTAGAACGATCGGGAATAACAGGCTTAAAAAATTATCAGGCAACGACGTTTCGGAATAGTGGTTCGATTTCTTTTGCTTACAAATGTTAAGGAATCTGAAGCATAAATGGAGGCCTCGGTGGCTGGTGGTATGGTCCCAATCTCGGGACAGGAGGGTTCCGGGTTCCAAACCCGATTCCACTGAAGAACCGCCTTGTTAGCGGGTCTGGTGCACGCTAAATCCGTCGGGGCCAAATGTCCTCCCACTGGTGTGGCGCGAAAGCTCGGAAATGGTGTGCCAGCTGAGGGGTCGTCCTCGTCATCTGACCGCGGTTCAAAATTACAAGATTAATCCCATAATAGTCCTCGTGTTGCTTCGAAACGGGTCGTTAATATAGCTAAACTAAAATAAAATGAAGCATGAATATCCCGTGAGAGTTTTCGCTACAGTAGCCTAGCGAGCATTTTTTCGATCCCTCATCAAATTTGGCTTTAAAAAGTGGCGTTATCGTCATCGCCTACATGGCACCTGGGACATCTTCAGTCTACGCCACTGTTTTGAAGCCCCAGTTGGGACAGAGCTCTCTCGATTTTCTAACGAATACACGCCCTCCAATGCGATCTGGTTGATATCGGTCCATAGGGCGACTTGCTTGGTAGGCAGGGTGTTCTTTAACACTCCAAACGTTAATACAGTAGAACCCCGGTAATCCGAAATTCCGGATAATCCGAACAACTGTTTTTTAATTTTCTGATAACATTTTACTGAAAAATGAAGGGAAAATAACAATCACTAATCAGAAACAAAGCTAATGTTTATTCGTACTTAAAAGAAGTATTCGGATGGGTCTTTAAGAATGAATACAGCGCCTTAATGAGTAGAAACAAACTCGGATATCTTCTTTTTACCCTCAACTTGTTTGCCACTGTACTGTGCGAATCGCGAGTGCTCTTTCCGTACGCCTCCACAAAGCAATCAGAGTCAATACTCTGCTGCATTTGGTATATCAAGAGCATTTGACTGAATTTCCCGGATAATCCGAATTCCCCGGAATCCGAACAGAGGTTAGCCCCAATGAGTTTGGAAGTATCCGGCAAAAGAATGGAGAAATCTTGCAGTTTTTTTACGGTGCATTCACTGCAGCTCTACGTGAGCTCCATTAGTAGTACGAAGATCGTCCGGACTAAAATCGATTCCCCTTAAAACGGTGCAGTTTTCCGTGCCGTCTAGTCGGACGACCCCTTTCTGTACAGTGGCGTAGGGGTCATAATGTGGTTTTTCACGCAACTCAGCCGTCATCAGTGGCTTAGCATGTGTAAACAGCGCCAGGGGCATTTCAACGCCCCCTCGTCGCACTCGACTTTAAAAAATGACATAAACGTATTAAAGTTCTGTGAACATGACCAGTGAATCAGAAAGAGTAAGTGCCGTTAGGATCATAACATGACTTTTTTCAGTCATCATCAGTGGCCTAGCAAGCGTAAGTGGTGCCAAGTGCAAGGTTTATTTTCAAGCTTTTTCATTACATTTTGCTTTAAAAATAACACACACTATAATATTTTGACTCCACCCCAGTAGCACAAAGATATTGAACAATATTGTACGATATTGCCCAATATTAGCAATATTGTATAATATTGTACAATATCATATAATACTATATAATATTGAACAATATTGTACAATATCGTACATCCATACCCCCTTGCCTCCCAGTCGCCACGCCACTGCTTCTGTGTCAAGAATATACTTTCGTATTGATTCAACTAAAATCCCATAGAGAACTCGAGGTGTTGATGGATTACCGGTCATTTTTGTATCGTCTATGAATGACTTACGGGTCTATTCTGGTACCCCCCATAGAACAGGGTGTTGATGGATTACCGGTCATTTTTGTGTATCGTCTATGACAATGAATATACGAGGTTTATCAGGTCACCCCGGTTGGGTGCGGGAGTAATCACTTTTCCGTTTAGCTTGCGGAAATAGTGAC
>BGPR01006167.1:0-83648 GCA_013235015.1 Araneus ventricosus | reverse complement strand
ACATGAAGGATCATTCTACATTCACGAAACAAAGCACAATCTAGATGTTGCATGGAATAGAATTTTAGATTCTACTGGAATTCTAGATTAATTTTCAATGGAGTAGAATTCTAGATAAATATTGAGTGGAGTAGAATTCTATATGATTGCTTTAGCTCACTCCAATACTCAGCTTTTATAAATTGTTGATAATTTCGAAGAAAATAGAGTCATTCGATATAAATTTGATTACGTACAGAAATCAAGAAATTATTCAATCAAAAGTGAAAACAATTTTTACAAAGACATTTTTATTTTTTAACAATAGATTAAAATTGCATTTGTACGCATCGATTGAACTGCAAGTTAATTTTGAATGTAATATTTTGACATTTAAATAATTAACTATTGAATAATTCTAAAAGGAACGCAACGAAATGGGAATTCATTTAATGCGACTTTCAAGTGTCTAGGACGTGGACTAAGCTAAATAAAATCACGGTGCTCACAAAACTGCAGTTAAAAAGAAAACGAAAAAGCTTAATTCAAAGCACCTTTAATTCATCCCGTTTCGAGAACACTTTCGGAAATCTATCGACCAGTTGAAATTCACTTATTATTGCAGTGAAGAAATATTGATACAAATGGGGGCTATCAAACTGAATCTATTGAAAATACTTATTTGCTTAAATAAATTGCTTAAAATCGTGATGAACTACTCTGGAAAAAACATGAAAAGCATGTTTATTTGGAGTAAAAATTCCGAAATCTGCAAGATACAACAAAACACAATAGAATTCTTTGAGTAAAAATTTCAGGTATTGATATAACTGAGGCTTATTTAAAAGATTTTGAGTTGTTGCATATCCGAAATTATAACTTAAAGAAAAAATGCTTTTCAGAATGTTTTAGAGACGTTTATGTTTTGGTGCAGTTTATTTTTGAAGTTCTGTTGTGTTCTTGAATTTTATTTTTCACATATCAGCAAATACATTCATAACCAAATTTTCTATATTTATGTGAATTTAAAAAAATTATGCAGCTCTGGAGAAACATTAAGATAGAATAAAAAATTGCAAATGGTTTTAAATGATTCAGTTTTGGGCATACTTCTATTTTATTCTATTAAAGTTGTTTTCGACATTTTAACCCTCTTGTCTCGCGAAACGGAGAAATTGCATTTCATTCATTTCATACAGTTCGGCAGGCGATACTATTATACGCTGCATATAAATAGCAATTCGCTTTCTTGCAAAACTATTTGAACTTATGCGCTAGCATTAAATACAAATTATTATTAATGATTTTATTTAAAAAGTAAGAAATCGTTAGATGTAGGAGGGTAAATTACACCAAAAATGGAACAGTGGAATTGATTTTATAATATAAACTAAAACCCGATTTCGCCTGCATTGTCAGCACTTTCCAGTGTTCTTAAGAATACAGGAGACAAAACTGCGAATAAGAGATTTTTGCAAAATTGGAACCGATTCATAAATCAAATTTTCTAAGTATTGCAAAGGAATAAAATATGTGCTTAATAATTGTACGTAATTTGATTTACATAAAATGTTTTGAGCACTATCTATTTCAGCAAGTGTTCCTTTGAAAAAAAAATAGCAATCGCTTTGGTGACCGATTGTCAATTAATATTAGAATTATAAATTTATTTGTGAAAAGCGCCCATGGACTCATAATATAAGCAGATTAATAGTGAAAAAAACATACCTGAAAGTTCGGCTGTCTCAATTTCCACGGTATCACTCAGTAAATGCTCCCAAGATCAACCCAAGAGTTGTAAAACAAATAAAAAATATTCGTAGCTACTCGTAGAATCCTTCTACAGAACTGGACTAAAATTACCGCCGCTCTTTTCTCACGATGACGTCACCTTCACTTTTCGCTAGTAAACAGTGATGCCACTTCTTATTTTTTTATTCAGTAGCGAGAAAGAAAACGATTTCACGTCTGTCATTCAGCTGCAACACCACAAAAATTAAACAAAGAAAGAGGAACAGATGAGGTAACATAATTGACGATGCTAATTAAAATAATACTCAGAACTTCCGCGACATGCATTAAAGCAATATCTTTAATCTCACACTTATTTACGAGAAATATTATCGAAATCTTTTTTTGTGTAGCTGTTTTATATGGCGTGTTTATGAGAGTAATTTGGCATGGGAAGTGGAGTTTTATTGTTCCTGATACAAATTAAGCTGTTTAAATTCTATAATGAGAATCAAGTTCCCTGTTCGCTGTTGCCTAGGTGGCCGATATTGATATTCCTATTAAGAATGATTTATATTAAATACATTGGATGGTAGGTTAATACATTCAAAGATGTTTATTATCTGAATTGTTCTTTAACCATCATCAATTTACTATAGATTTTTGAAACAAAATGATCAATTCGTTTTGGAGAACAGAAAAATAAAGGAAACATGATATAATTCTTTATATGTTTATTTATAAATAATAAACATCTCTGATCTGGTTTTTGGTACTTCAATCTCTTTATTTATCATAATGTCGTCGTCGTTCAGGCAGAAGTCACTAAGTCCACAAGAATCTTTTTTAACTGACTATTGCAATCAATTAGAATTTGCAATTGATTATTTCGTGATGGAAACCTATTATCTAAACGCCAGTAAATCAATCGTAGGAGTTAGAAATCTGTAAAATAATTTTTACTATTTATCATAACGACTCAAAATAAATTAAGTTTAAACTGATCGCATCTCGGAACTATAATTTTGGACTTAGTGAGTTTTGCCTGAACGACAATGATATAATCAGTTTTTTTCAATAAAAAATTTAGTAAAGCGCTCAAAAAAGGTCTAGAGATTAAAAATCATCTATGTAGTACAGAAAAAGATTATACAGTGAAATCTCTCTACAGTGGCCATCCCCCTTTCTTAGGAAAATTGATGGCTGTAAAGGGGCTTCATGATTGGGAGTACAATATACGTATTTAAACGAACTCGTTATTTCTCATAAAGCGAATTTTAAGAATCATTATAAAGAAAAGAGTAGTATATTCGAAAACTTCTATTTCTATTTATTTTTTATTTTATTTATTTTCTTGAAAAAAAGATGCAATTTGTGTTTGCTTGGATCTTCCAGCTTTTTCGGAGGTATCTTTTTGATTTTTTGACAATTTGATAAAATTTTTTTAATTGGAAAAATTAAATTCTAACCGTATCGTCGGTAGTTGTTGAAGAAAAACTTAGTTGTTGGGAAATAATATCATCAATTTTTTCTAAAGTCTGTCGAGCTGAAAGTTTTATTTGCTGATAGTTGCAACTCATATGAACAGCTTCTTTGTCAGTGTTCGAATTAGAGCTTGAAAGGCACAAATGAACTCTTGAACGCCCAACATCAATAGAGGGCAAAGCTTAATTTTCTTTTCACACTGGGAGAGAATGATTAATTTCGACCTGATTTCCGGTGTTTTTTATGAGTTTATGCGTAAAGGATGGAGGAAAGGAATTATTTCATTGAAGTGTTTTGTTGGGTTTGATTGGCCGTTCCTAGGAGTTATTTTAACATTATGTGTACGGTCCAGAAACAAAATTCCGTATCAAACAAAAGTGACCACTGAGAGGGGTGACAGCTAAGCAGGGGTGGTCCTTTAGAGAGGTTTTACTGTATATACACTGGTCATCCACTTCTCAGTTTCGATATCCGTTCTCATCTGGTTGCTTCATGGGTTTCTCGCCCTGGTAACCTTTTGTTACCACACTTTTTTCTGTTTATCTCTTTTATCACGACACCAACAAATTGTAATAAAATGCATTTACATTAAAGCGACACACAGAGTCGTTTCTTCTTTCGTTTGATTTGTGCTTTATTCACACAAGGGTTCGTTGTCTGAGTATCGAAATCTTTTGGAAAAGTGTTCGATGCCCAAATTGTTCAAAGTCTAATCTGTTCTTTAATTGACACTCACTGTACATTGAACTTTGAAGCTCGGTTTAGACCAAATCTGAGATATTTTCATTCTAATTTTATTGATTCGAGTCACATTTGAACTTGTTTGTCTTTATTTTCCTCTGCAATTTTTTCGGTTCTTGGTTAAAAGTGACAGTGTTATTAACCCCTTGAAAATCCAATATTTAAATGAAAATGCTAAACACGAACGAACCTGATGTTTGTTCTATGCTTTGATGGAGCTTTAAATAACTGAATAGTTGTAAGCCCTGTTTTGATAGAGAACTACTGGAAATTATTTCTTTAACACAACATGAAAAATAAGACCGTCCTGAGAAGGTTACTCTTTGGATTAATGTATGTAAAGTTTATCCAAGTTAATCAAGCATAATCGGTTCTTTGCATTTATTGACACTTTGAGAACAGTACACGAATAAGATTCAAACTCAGAAAAAAGACAGTAATTGTACGCTAAAGAAAAAATTAAGATAAAAAGCGGCAAGTGAAATACCATACATCAAAGTCAGCTAATAAAATTTTACTTTTACCCAAACTGATTTGTAAGCCGGATTCTTCAGATGAAATTTAAATATGACATAATTAAAAATGAAGACGAGTTTCCAGTAACCTGAAATGCTAGTTTAAGCTCTTTTTAAAGAATAAAAAATATATTTTAAAAAACATTTTGCTACAAATTCTGAAATGGATACTTGGTGTAAACTAATAAATTTACCAGCGAGTTTTTATACTACTTTTCTGTATTTTTTTTAGGTTCTTTTTGAAATCGACTCAGTTAGTTCGATTAGGATGCTGGTCAGTATTTCCTCTCCGATAGAATCACACTTTCCGAGGAAATTTGATCTCAAATGGAGAGAATTCGACGGAATGGGATCTCTCGGGCTCAATATAATTTTATATGTCGTGGTGACCGGTCTATCAAGATTTATTCGGACAGCCTCTAGCGAAGTTTGAATTCTTTAGATAGTTAAAATACTACAATACTCAAATACGCATTGTGGAGTCACATTTTATAATGTGACAAAATTAAATCGAAAATTCTTGAATTCATGTCATGACTTGTTGTGTTCTCCATTAATTTTGACTCCGGCAGGATGTCAGGAATGGGCAGGAAACACATTTGCTTAATGAAAAACTTCCCTTTGAGCTGTTGTGGGTCAACGGTAAAATCTCGGCTTCAGATGGAAGAATCTCGAATGGGAAGGCCATTCCACCTAATATTCACAGTGTATGTGGGCCAAGCGAACATAAAATCTGCCATCGTGTGTCAAACTTTCTCAGGTTAGTGTGGCGTGGAAGGGAATGGAAAAGGGGCACCGGCTTAAATGTCGTTCTCGTCATCATTCCACAGATCAAAACTCCGAGGCCCGTATCCTAATGACTTTTATGTAACTTCAAAACGGGCTGCTAATCTAAATAAACTATACTAAACCTTGCCTGGGTATGTCCTTAACTCCTTCGCTTACAATGACGAGTCTGACACGCGCATCGAATTAGAGAATTTTTGATATTTAAATTGGTAATAAAGCCAAAGTAACAATTAATTTTATTTTAAATACAAAAATTACCTGGACATGTTTACTGTCTCAAGTACCCTTTACCATCTTAAATAGATTGAAATAATAATAAATATCCCAAATGGGTGATGGCATCCTATTAGGAGGTTAAATAAAATCGTTTGCCAAGGGGTTAGCCAGCGAGAGCACTTTGATAATTAGAGGATACTGTTTAATTTATTAATGGTTTATGTCTTTAAAAAGGAATTTCATGCATTTTTAATTTTATATATTACGATAAGGAAGCTAGTTCGGATGAATTCTGATAAACTCATTTACCTGCTAAAAAATAAAATAAAAAAAACAGGAAAGTTAATAACAGCTATTTTTTTTCTTCCTGAAATTTCTACCGCACATCTGAAAAAGAGTTTAATATGTGTACGTAGACTGTGTTTGAAAAAAAATGCACATAAAGCAAATCTGTTAGAATAAAAAATCAAAAATTAATCTTCTGACCGGAATATCTCTCATTATGACAGCTAAAGTACATGCTACGTCGCCGCGTATTCAAAGAATGCTCCGTTTAGAGGGTTAATGACACTATTTTTGGTAGAAACAAATCCTTTATGTTCATTAAACAATTAACCTTTTTATATGCTACAATATGATGAAAAAGGTTGAAGAAAACTTGTATTATCTGCAATGAATTTCAATTTATTAATTTAATTAAGTTATGCGACATCATGCCACCATGTTTAGCATTTCTTGCCATCATGTTTAGCATTTCTTGTCATCATGTGTAGCATTTCTTGTCATCATTTTTAACATTTCTTGTCATCATTTTTAGCATTTCTTGTCATCTTTTTTAACATTTCTTGTCATCATGTTTAGCAATTGCAGAGAAGTTCTTTAATTTTTTTTGTGGTAATTTTTTTTCGTATAATTAATATTCCGTCGAAACGACTAGATTCGATTTTGTCTCAGTAATTAAAGAAAGGGAATCACGAAATGTTACAAGTTTATTTAAATACTGTTTTGTAATCTTCAATTTTCATTTTCTGTCGTTTTGGCAACTAAGCCTTCTCTCTGTATAACACTATCTTTATAACCACATAATTTAATCGATTTCAACAAGTCTGAGTAAGTAGCTAAAAAGATCATTTTGCAATAAAGTTACGTGTCTAAAAGCACTAATTTTTAAATTTTTACTTTCTCGTATACGGAGTATACAAAGAGAAAATATTGCGATCGTCAAAAAAAATTCGAACTCGATGTTTTGATGAATCCCCACGATTTAGACCTCCCTGAGTTTGAAAAACATAATTTTGGAATTATGTCTGTCTGTGAGCTCGATAACTCAAAAAATCTTAGAGCTAGATGGATGAAATTAGGTACATGATCTTTGCATATAATTTATAGATTTCTATCAAATTTTGGACAAAACCTTCAGACGGACAGAGAGAATTCTGTCCACGGGAAGTCTGGCTATCTGTCCGTGTTCGTGTTAACACGATAACTCAAAAACTTAAATAGCTAGGTGGATAAATTTGATAGACAGTTTTATCATCAAGAACGAAGGTCCGTATCAAATTTTGGACCAAATCTGTCAAAGGGTTGAGTGTCTGTCGGTCTGTATAATCGCATGAATGTAAACACTATAATTCCCAAACACAATGACGTAGATAAACAAAAATTGGTATGAGGACTTTTTACCTTAATTGTAGATCTATGACAGTTTTTGTTTCAATCGGTTGAGTTTTCTCAAAGGCGTTCAAATAGCATATTCGGTTTTTTCGCCATTCTAGGGCGCAAAAAAAGGCGCGACCGATTCGCGCCTTTTTTCCCACTTGTGTCAGAGAATGGTGCAAGTTACTGGCGCTTGATGTATTTTCCCCCCCACCCGTGTTAGGGCGGATAGGAGAATGTTTAGGGGAGACCACTCCCGCTGGTTTTTGTATAGATCTCATATTTAATTCATGATAGTAGCTCAAGAATTTTGAAACTGAAATTACGCCTTATATCAACCAAGTGGATTCTATAGGTCATTGTAATAATTTATAACGTACTGGAGAATTGTTATCTATCGTTTTTTTTTCAGAATTTCTTCGAATTTTTTTCATTGAAATTTATTATTACTTAGCTGAACTTTTAATTCTTATGTTGCTTTACAAAATTTCCAAGTGTTACCTAATAGAAATTCACCAGCTAGTCAGATTTTGACTGACTAGTCTTCTGAAGATTTACTAAAGTATAGTCTGCCGTTAAATTCGGAAATGTGATAATTTTTTCAAAGCCATAATTAATTTAGATATAGCGTACAAAAACATTTTTGGCATCTCGTTTCCTTATTTTTAATTATGTTTTAAGTCATGCAGTGATATATATATATATATAAATCCAAATATAACTAGTATATAATCATACAGAAATAAAGTAAACAAGAATTAAATCTTATATCAAAAAGTCATTATTTGAACAATACATCAATTTTAAATAAAATCTAATAAATTGAAATTACTAAAGATACCATAAACAAAAGTCAAGTTTAAACATTATATTTCAACAAGTGAAAGAACACTGTTGTTATTAAAAATAATGAAATAGGCAAACCAAGTAAATGGAGTTTTCAACAATTAAAATAGCAGCTTGGCTGTGGACACACATATATATATATATATATATATATCAAGAATGTACTTTGTATAGTTTATTTTATTATATCATGAAATACTTTTCCAGAAGATAGGCTACTTCTGATTCATGGAGCTTTATTTAAATTTGTTAGATCGTACGGAGAGTATTATTGCTTGTATATACCCATTAAAAAGCTTAATAAAGATTTTATTTGAAAAATTTAATGCTACAAAAGTTGAATTTCAAATAAAAGGTTTTTCTTTTATTTTGGCTTAAAAAAGATGCTCAATAGTTAAGTCAAATTGCTCATTAAAATAAATTTAATTAAAATACTTTTTAAAAATACACTTTTATTAGTGTGTTAAACAGTAGAATTTGTTTTATTTCAATAATTTGTTATTTTTAAATTTTGAAATTATTTGTTGGCTCAAACTCACTGTCTGGAGGCGAGGCGCTACTAGTATGAAATTAAAATTATATTCAATTAAGGATTAACTGATAATTAAGGTCTGTAAAATGTTAAGATAGTGTCATCAAGAACACACAAGTGTACAAAATTTGAAAACACTGGCACATAAGGAAGTGAGTGAAAAATCGATTACAAAATTCCATCTTTATAAGCATAAAGCAGCTGAAGCTAAATGATAGTGTTTAAGAAAAATCTTAAAGTATTCTTTTAAACTCAATTTCTCGTAACTTAGGAAGAAATATTTCAGCTTTTTGAGAAATCCGAGCTGTAATTAAGCTTAGGCAAACGTGGCTGTACATTAAAAACTAAATCTTCTTTGTCTGAACTCTGAAACCGCCAATTTCGAAATAATATCCTTTGATGTTTAAGAACAAAAGCAAACGATTATTTCTCACCTCTATTTGAGCTGTAGAAGACCGATTTTTTGTTTTCAACTCATTATAATGCTGCTCTAGGAAGTCCTTATTTTGACTTTTAAGTTATTAAATTATCTGCTGGTTTCCACACCAATTTAATGACTTGAATAAAATGAAAAAAATTTCCTGGATTTCTTACATTTTACATTTCCGGGATTTCTTACATTAAGTAGATAAGAGAAAACAGCTTTTATTTGCAATATTTATTAAAATTTCCCAAAAAACGATTCCGTTTACTTATTTTTTCCGACATGTATGTAAATTTACGACCGGATTTAATGACGTGATAGAAGAAAATTTTAAAAATTGCCATTAGAGTAAAGAATTGCCATCAGAGTAAGTGTCATTAAAATAAAGTTGTCTAGATAAAATACATACAATGGTCAAAAATATTTAAGGATCACCCTATTTTAGCAATATCAATTTCATTTAACGTGTACTAAATTCATCTGTAGTGTTTCAAAATCATTGGACGAAAGAGATGATGCCAAATGCTTAATTTTCAGAATTCAAGAATGCTGATGGTAGAATAGGAGCCCCAGATTATGCTGGGTGTGTTGCGTACCTTTAGGTTTGTCGGAACACTTTTTCCAGAATAATTTCGTCATGACTTAGCAGAATCAATAACCTGACGAGCAATTGGTTAACCGAAAGGGGTGCAACACAAAGCGAAGTGACAAACTTCTTGGGTGGGTAGTAAAGTGTAATTTGTTAACTTTGGAACCAATTCCTAAGTATTAGAAATATTCATATAAGGTATGTTCAAGGTTAGCCCACTTGGAACAACAGAGATCTTTACTCCTTCACAATAGTTTGCCAAAATAGAACAAAAATGCCATTTTCCTGCAACAACAGCTTTACCAGGCCACAGAGCGAGAAATGTAGCAAAATAAAGACATAAACTTTAAGAAATAACAATCTCCAGTGTGATTTGTATGCACATAGAAGTTTTGTTCACATTTCCTTAACTCTGTGTGGCACGAAAGATAATAAGATGCATAATTATAAAAATGTGAGCATAAGGATTGATTTAGCGCTTGAGGAAGTTGCAAAATATTGCTATTAATTTGTTTCAATTCCTAAAAATTAATCTGTGTGTTTTTGCCATCATATGGTTTTTATAATAAGCCCTATTCAGTAAGAATGCGTAAAAGATGCATCATTCATAATGGTTCAGGAAATAAACCACCATGCTTGAAAGAGTTAACCGCAAGGCATTATAGGGCAAAAAGAAACCGGACAGATGAACAATCGCAATTGGGGTAGCACAGGGTGGAGTCTTCTTTTCACAAACGATCAAAAAATCTGTTTAAAGGCAGATAATCGTTGCCTTATATTCCGAGAGAAGGTGGTATGAGAAATAATTTCAAATGTGTGCTCGAAAAGTTACAAAAGCAGCATGGCAGTTAGAGGCTGATGATTTGGGCAGGAATATGTACAAGTGGACGCACTGATCTGTATATCATCCGGAATGACAGTTTGACGGGTAGAAGGGACAAGGACGAGAATTTTATCCTTTTGTTTAACCATAGGCTGGAGCCACGTTCTTTTATACGTTCGTTACGGCGATACGTTCCTTATATTGGACAACAACGCTCGATGATTTTAGGAAGACTGGTTTTTGGAGCAGGTTATCAGTCCTGATCCCAGTGTTGTTTTATGACTTAAAAAATGTGCGATCCAATAATTAAATAGTATTTAGATTGTATAAAAAGATTTTGCATTTTTTTACAATTTTGTATAAAATTATTTTTAAATTTTAATTTTGCTTTTCTTTAGATGCGATATAATGGAACCAACTCTGTTGCAAGTTATCTGAAGTTAAATGCTTTGCTATTTCAATTTGTTACTTCAAATTGCTTAGATAGAGATTAAATAAATGCAAAAATTATCTTGTTTTGAAAGCTGTATTTTGGAAAACGGGGCCCCCAAAATCTGCATTGCCTAAGAGCCCCTAGAGGACTTAATACGGCCCTAATTCTTGGAGAGGGAACATGTGAGTATAGTTCCGAGTAAAAAAGGGCTTTAATTTAATGTGTTTGACAATAGGGCATGAAATGGCCTCATCTCGGCTCCCCACTTTCAATGGATATTCACTCCACCATGAAGAGCAGAAATATCATATAAAATTTCTTTTTCGATGCAGAAGGACCTCTGCTCATGGACTGGCCAGCATGGAACAAAGCAGTGAATGGTCAACAGTGTTGCAATACGTCGCTGAAGCTTAAACAGGCAACAAAAACAAGGACAGAAGCATGGTCATCAGGAATAGTGATGTTCCCGGACAATGTTAGGTCACATGTGACAGAGATGATCCTCAACCTCCTAATAGAATTTCGATAGGAGGTCCTTAAACATCCTTAACCCC
This sequence comes from Araneus ventricosus, assembly GCA_013235015.1. Lineage (NCBI taxonomy): Eukaryota > Metazoa > Arthropoda > Arachnida > Araneae > Araneidae > Araneus > Araneus ventricosus. Next base: position 72,335 of record BGPR01006167.1, on the reverse strand, counting down.
GATATCTCCCAATGTGACTCCCATATTTTCAATCTGTTAAAAAATCTTTGAAACGTCAACGAAGTGTAGAACAGTGTGTAAAATTGAATTCGTCAACAACCAAGGAATTTTTACACTTAAACTATCCATTCCGTTCCTATGTGTGGAGAAGGGATGTTCAAGATCAGTGCATGCATGTCAATGGCAATTATGTGTAGATGTGATGTTACACGCGAGTTTCAATCAAAAATATTCTATAACTAAAATATTCTTCAGGTAAAACCATAGTCTCCTTTACATTTGAATATATATATTTAAGCGAATAAAAGCTGATTTCAGTCAGTTTTCTAGAAATGTCAATAAGAAGTTCAATATTTTATTTCTTCTATGAAGTAGTTAATAGAATAGTAGGCCCTTTTGTCCTAAACCAGAAATATATATCACCTGATATATCTGAGATCAAGCACTTCAGGACAGAGGCAGATTTTGACAATGCGAGGCCAAGGGCTCAAAATTGCTTTAAGATCTCATCCCTCTAACCAATGTCGCAAATTCGCGGTCGGCTTAGCATTGCGATGTTCCTCGAATAAATTTGGGAGGCCCACCAAGGTCTAGTGCCTGTGCGAAAAATCGCTACTGCTTCAAGATCAAAATGTCAAAATACTCCAATTAATGACTGAGCGAAGAGAGGTCCTGCTTTAACTAGATTGTTCGGCATTTCACCTGTTTGTCTGTAAATTTGTCTGTTGCGCGGTCGCAACCAAACGTCGAACATGGCATGCATGTTTCTTTGTAAGGATATTTGTTGTTTGACTCCGATTCAAGATGGGGGCCGTTTTAATTGTTTAAATACTTGGCGAATGCGACATCATAAACTCATTTGAGTCATTTTGGTAATGGTGAGGCATTTCATTGTAATTTTGTTAATACTGGCAAAAGCAGAGATTTAATTGTATTATTGTAAATACTGATAAAATCAGAGGCTGATGCAAATAATTCGCATTCGAAAGAAAAAAAATGGCTAAACCTTTAAAGACTACAATGAATAGCAGATCTTTCTTTTTTGGGGGGAAGGAGGGAACGCGAGAACTACCGTTCACAGAACTATTATTTGAATAGATCATTCCTGAATTCTGAAGTCATGAGGCACAATATTGATTTAAAATCGGAAATCCTTAATACTAAAGTATTAAGGATTTCCGATGTAAAGAAGCCTTATTTCTAACGTGACAAGAAATATTCTGTCATTTTGACCACAATGAATGCTTTCATTTATTCTCGAAGAAAACAATAAGTTCTAACGGCATATTTTAGAAAAGTGTCCAAAATGCTACCTTGTAAATTATGATGAGTAATTCAGCCGCAACGAGTAGTTCTAGGCAAAGATGACATCGAAGTCGTTCTCATTGTTCTTAGTGTAATCTGTTGTTTTTCTTTGGAAGTTTATTTTATGACTACATTTTATTATCCATTCTATGGTATCACTTGAATTTCTGATGAAAATGCAGAACACAAGAGAAAACAATGCTATAAAATGATCTAAATTGTACATTCTAAGTGATAATTTTGTAGTGCCTTTGAAAACAAAATGGTGAATTGCTGCTTGGTTTTTTACGGTCATAAAAAAGCGATGAAACTGTCCTTTAAATTTACACCAAATGTATCTATATTTTTTGAAAAAGAAGATGGATTAGCATACTCTAAGAAAACATGGTAGAAATGCTCTTTATTAATATGAACATTTGTTAATCTTAAGAGTTGAAATTCCGTTTTATGTTTCTTGACGGGATCCATCTTAGTACCTCCTAAAATGAAGTTTCTCAAAATTTAGTAATCCCTTAAGGAATAACTATTACTGACTTCTTTTAATTTGAAATAAATTAAACATTTTAATATTATTTCTGTTCTGAAATGTTAATTACAAAATTTAACATCTATACCATTATTTTATACAATTGCTCTATTCAACAAATATATTTTTTCATCTAATGTATCTTTTCTTTTTTTTTTATAAAACTTAATTTCGCCCGCCAAACATGGCGTTTGCACATAGTAACACCGGCAGGCAATGTATTAAGAGTGGTTTAAAATTCACTTCCGTTTTATGATAGTATAGTTGCAAATTCGGAAAAAATGTCTTATAATATTTCTGAAATTTTGTAAAAAATAAAACCAATGTATATAAGTGGGGCATGTCTCCTTTTAAGATACTTTAAACATGAGTATCCTAAAATATATATTTGAAATATATTGAAGAGCCTACCACCATTTCTACCACCAGCCCTATTATTGAATCTTGATGGCTAGCACTGTTTTTGAATCTGATGGTGAAAAGCGCACGTGTCGACCGCTGAAAAGTAAAAAACATCATGTGCAAGGGAATCATAACTGTTAATCAGAACATTACTTGCTCTTGTCAGGAATAAAGGTCGAGATTTAAGGGAATTTAACAAAAAACAGATCGTCATGATCCCATATCTTCCAAATAGCATATCAGAAATGGCGAGGGTAGTTGTATGTTTTCGTGTTACGTTTATTGGAATCTACAGAAAGCGGGCTAAAGACGATGAAACGAGAAGTAGGCACCGTTGCGCTGACCGTCTAAACCTTATACTGCTGCTTCGAAGTACACAGGTCAGCGGACGCTTTTAGATAAGGGTCTATATAACCGTCTACCCACCAAAGTGGAAAGTTCAGAGTTCGACAACTTCATTTATTCTTCATTTACTAGGAATTTGAGGATCATCGTTGTATCCCCAAAAAGTGTCAAAGTGTTGCTTGAAAAGGCGAAAAGCTATTTCTCTAACATCCTGGGAGTGTCTGGGTCAGATTTATTGGTTAGTCGGGAAACAACTATTCGACCAATACACGAATGGTACAAATAAGGCTGGTAACTGCTGACTTTTGATATAGGAAAATTTACATGGCCAACCTTAGGTTCTAAGGTTGCCATGGAAAACACCATGAAAGCTGTGGACTACATGAATTTCCCTGGGTACCAGTTATATACGTTCATGGCATGTGTTTTCCCAAACGGTGATGGACTGTTCCAATAAGAAAACGTCCTTCTTCGTCAAACCCAAGGTAATGTTCGCATGATTTCAGAAACAGGAATCACAGAGTTTCGCCTACCATCCAGCCGCCAAATTCCCGGATCTTAAACCAATGAAGAATTTGTGGAATTTCATAAGACGGCCTTTTATTGCCCATGGCCCACCACAGCGTAATCTATGCAGACAGGCCTATGCTTGAGCATTTTGTACGGATTTACTTTTGGAAATTTACCAGAAATTCATGAATTCCTTGTCCGCATGTATTGAAGCTGCTGTGCGAATTAAAGTTTGACCAACAAGGCTCTAAATAACTGGCTTTAATGTTTTGACTTTTCAGTGTACATGAATATAAATAAATAAAATGATTGATTGAACATAAATCATTTAAATAGGCTATTTTGAAATGTTTTGATTTACTCTGAAATATAAAACCAATTCAGGATTACGGCCTCACTCAATTAAACCAGCATTCACCGTCGCTATCTAAAATTCTTTCAAGTTAAAAATTGAGTATTGCGTAAACAGAGTCTGCGAGATTCAGCGCCAACTATGACACCAACTAGTTCTTTTAAAATAAGCACTAAATTTAACAACATTAAATTTGTCGCATTAACATCAGACATCCAGATAATACAAATACAAAACATTTAAAAGAGGCGAATATTTAGTTTATCAAACAATTTTATTAACAAAATTTTACTCGCGAGGATTTGGGTACATGTTCTCTGACTCCTGTCTCAGTTCAAATTCACGTCATAGTCACACAATCGTCAGACTTCACACCACACAGAGATGCTTTTCTTACTGGTGGTACACGTGGGTCTGTTCTTGGTCTGAAGCGCGCGATATCAAGTAAATTTTGATCACTTATTGGTCACGCAAGATTTATCTACATAAGCCGATATAATGATTAATATCTATTATAAGTATTACAACAAAGATTAATTACATATTAATTCTTTAGTAACACGTTGAACGCCATGTCAGTGTCACCTGTATGTGGGTGGTGCTGAAAATATGCATAATTCCTTCTTACGTTGCTTACGAGTAATCTTAGAAAAATTATTCGTGAATACTATTAGAATTTTCTGAACCCGTCAATAATGGGATATTTTAATCGCTATCTATATGTAACACTTGCAAGTAAGTCCAAATGCTTACTGAACAAAACAAAACGCTACTTATGTGTCATTCTACAAAAGTTGTTTAATTCAGTATTATAATAGTATAAAATAATTCATTGTAAAAAATCTATAATAACTAGAAAATCACCCGCCATGGTATTACAGATCCAAATTGCCTCTTCATTCGAGAGATTTCCCGTCAAATTCGACGTGTTTAAATATATATATATGCGAGAGAAATGTTTAACATTGATTGAAAACAAATAAATTAAACATATGTTTTATGACAGGAGATATTTTTTTTATTTACATATTTCTTTATTCAAAAAACCTCTTGGGAAACAACATTCCGTGTGAAGTATTTTTCGTTGTTTAACAATTTTCCTTGTACTTCAGTAATTTTTAACGTTGCCAAAAAATATTATCAAATTATATCATCACGATTGCAATAACTAATCAGATGCATCGTGGCGTCCAAACTATATCACGCGCAAGATATACCACTGACGTGATTTACTATTTTCTATTAAAGACGGAAATTAATTTGAAATATATGATTAATATAATTTAAAATTACTCGGGAACTATTGATCATAAAGAGATGAATCTTATATCAATCGATAGAAAATTTTATTTCACTATTTTAGAGCTATTAAATTTGAAATTAAAACGACAATTACTTCTTAAAATTTAAAATTACTGAAATTTAGGTGCTCTAACAGTGAAATAATGCTGTTTAACGTCTCGCAGTGCTATGGCGCGAAATTTATTGTTAGTGCCGTCAGAGCGTTACCGGATCAGTGAGAGACAGATCTGGGCTATTATATTAGTATTGTAGCCCTCATAATTATGCAGGAATAATTTAGATGTGATTTCTGAATTGTCCGATTGAAGAAAGTTAATTATAGTTTTATCAGATTAAGAATATTAAGTAAAGATCATTAATAAATAGAGGAACTCTTTGCCTTCATTCATGACAATCATAGTATTAACTCTTTCTACGGCCGTGACAAGTACTATTACCACCAAATTCATGGATTTTTAAATACAATTTTTAAGGTTGGCCTAAGTTCTCGCCAAACTTTTGAATGAAACAAAAGCCTAGACGTTTCAATTTCTTATCTGAAACCATAACGAAGCGTCTTGACTTGTTAATTAATTAATAAAATTAATTAACAAAAATTAATGCCATTCATTAAGATAAATGAATTTCTTTTCTTAAATTAATCTCACTCCCAAAGTTATTTTATTCTACCACTACTAGAAAAAATGACCCTTTAAAGAGTTAATCAACTCCAAAGAATAGTTTAGTTTCTACATCAGAGGGTTTCAATAATAAATGCATTTACTAGTGATTATTCGGATAAATTAAAATCCAAATTATCTTCGCATTGTAAGTGAAACCCAAATATCACTTTGCCGAAGTGTTTGGAAAAACTGCGGTACCTCTTTTTTATTTATTACGACATATCTGCAACTAGAAAACTTGTGGATAGTCAAACTTCTCCATTTAATCATTATGAATAGGATTTCCTCAATAATCCTAATTAAAATATTTAGCATTAGGTAGCGTTGTGTTGTTCAAAGAAAGCTGGCAATTCATTGAAGACTTTTGACAAAAAGAAAAACTTTCGAGTGAATCCAATTGCGTAACTCAATGAATTTCAAAACTTCTGGCTTGTGTGTCTTTCTAGAAAGTATTCATGGTTACCAAACTGCAAATGTAATATCCTGAATACAAATTACTCTTGCTTAAGCAAAGCTTTCAGAGAAAAATACTCTCAAAAGAAATTTAATTAAAATAGTTCTTATTAGTGTACTAAAATGTATAAATTATTTTTTTATACTTATTTTCTACTTCACAGTCCTTAATTTAATATTCATTGTTATAAATATTATGGAATCTTGAAATAATTTTTTTCTCAAATTCACTACCATTTCTCAACATTTCTACATTTTTTCAAATTCTCTCGTATTGAATCAAAATTTAATCAAATTAATCGATTATCTGATAATTAAGTTTCTAAAATATTGAAATAGTATATTGCCATCGAGAATACTGAAGTATACCAAATTTCTAAACACTCGAATGTTTTGACAATTACACTGTATATAGGGTAAGGTTGCTTAAATCTTACCCCCCAAGGAAAAAAGTCTACAAATTGCAGGTTTTACTAAATGAAGGATTAAATTTTGCATTATTCACAGCTTCAATGAAAATTGCACCTATATTACAAGAAAGTTCAAAATACACGCACTATGTTGAAGGAAATAATCAAATCTTAAAATAATAACAACAGTACGACTAAGGAAACCGAATCTTAAGTCGTACCACCTATGTCCTAAGTCGTACCTTGGAAGCAAATGAAGCACCCTGAATGTGGAAGGAAATGAAGCATTTGAAACTCCCTGTATTACTATTCTTTGAGTAAAATATTCGGTCTTGAGTTAATCATCGGTCAACCCTTTCGATTTTCCAAATCCATACTGTTTATTTAGTTCTAGAAGGTGACGTCGCAGTTTTGCTTTAACATTATACTTAAATTGCAGCTTATATCACCATTGGGTAATTTTCATAACGCCACGGCTATATCTCCTTGTCTCTAAGTTTTGTCGGTACGTTTTGCCACGTTTATGAATCCTGCCTAAAAATTAGAAAAAGCACATTTCGCATTACATATTAAAAAGGATAATAACCTCTTTCTAGAAATGATATTTATCTTTAGATGTGCAAGTGATCCTTAAGTCTTACCTGGTACGACTTAAGCATCATTTGAGGTACTATTTCAGCAACACCACGTGTAATATTTTAAATAAGCATTATAAAAGAATGAATGGAACCAGAGGGCCATCGTTACGTAAAAGTGATTATTCAAATAGCACAGAATGACACTCTAAGAAATAATATTTTCTTTTTAATATTTATTGCTCTCCGTTTTACGAAATATGCACGAAAACTATAAGAAAACTACCTAAAACATATTTTTCTTCGAGGTTACGTTGTAACGCATCGAAGCTCCGTTCTAAATAATGAAAATAACATCGACGATGCTAGTAGCGTTGCTGATTTGACGAAAACAAAGTCAGAATGGCATCGGTACGACTTGGGAAACCTTACTCTACTTCGTATACGAGAAAGTGAGAGTACACAACATCTTCATACCTTAATTTTTAATATTGGTTGAAAAGCAGGCGATTAAGTATTTAAAATAAAAATGCAAAAGGTTTCAATTTTATTACAATAATTATAAATATTGCTGAAAATTATATTTACAAATATTTTTAAGGAATTATTAAATTAGAGAAGAACTTCACGATATTTAAATTTTTAAAAATAGTGTCATTAAAACAATTCTTTAAATTTTAAGTTTCCGTAAAAAAATTTTCATGAGAAAGTATTTCCCAGGACTATCACCGAGATATGCCAAAATTTTGCTTTATTTAGTGAACTTTTTAATTAAAATATCAAAAAATCTCTCTAAGTGCAGATTTTCGTCATTCATAGTAAGTTTTTGGGTAGCACTAAGTAAAATTGCCTATCCTGCAGAGCGCCAGAAAATATACCCACACATACAAGCAAGTATCTGCATTATATAAGCGTATTCTTTTTCTTATTATTATAGTTAAAGCGGATTTTTTAAAATTTTTAGTTATTTGTTGTTGCACTGAGAGATTTCTTATAGACATCGATTTTTAAATACGCTAGTTTAAATATTCTGTTCTTAACTTTTGCCATTTGTGACAGTTTTTTATTTCTTGTATTATTCTTACGAATTAAGCTGACAAGCTGAGAATACTTTCAAATTGGAGAAATATAACAGGTTAAGGTTTCAGTTTAGCATTGAGCATACAGAGTTTGTCTAAAAACCTTCAAGAAATAAAACTTTAATTTTTGCATTTAATGTTGCTAATATCAACTTATAGGCGTATGCAACATACAAATAGGCATTATAAACTCAAATAACAATCGTATAATATATGTTGGATATTTATAAATCAAGCACATAAATCACAGAAAATATATATAATTTTATTTGCATTTCCACTCTTCTCAACTTACATATTTGCACAACACGACGAGAAACTATATTCCTGTGAAAAAAAGTCATTTTCGTTTTCAGTACAAAAACGATTGCAATTCTTAATGCTCGAAATTCTATGTATAAAATCCGCAAATTGCTGAAGTAATGTACAATGCGTCAATCAAATAATGTGACAAACTAAAAAAGTAAACTCCTCCAAGAGGCTTAAACGGATATTTCCGTTGCCTAAGTTCAGCTTCAAGACATCTATCTAAATTGTATTTATAGGCGTATTTTCGAAAAATTCTCTGACTAAAAAATTCTCCAGATGATAAAGATTCTCTTGCAAGCTGAAAAACATGACTTATCCAATTTTATATTCATTTGTCAGAGTTCAGAGTTATATCAAAATAATTAGTCGTTTAGATTTAGAGGGTTAAGTCTGATGTTGAGACGCATCATTAAAGATTAATCCTACTTTCTTTGATAATGCAGCATAGTAAAAGAAATATCTGAAATAGTGTATATATATACAATGCCTTCAAGAGACGTCAAAAAATTCTGTTTAATAGTTTAGTTTTAGAATAAAGCTTTTGCGAAATGTGTATTAGACAAGGAGAAAAATCAGTCGCAAGAGATTAAATCCAGAATATGGAAAGGATGGCTAATTCAAAGATTCTGCACTTTTAATTAATGGTTTGTTTTTTGTTTAAATATTACTCCAGATCATCTAACTTTTTCAAAATTCATTTTCTAAAATAATATTCTTTAATTTCATTCTATTCGAAAAATAAGTCTTAAAACCCTTTTATCTTGTTTTAATTTTATAACATTTCCATCACCTCTTTTATTTTTTTTCACATCACATCTGAACGATGTAAGAAAAATTTTCTCTTGGATCTTCCTTTTTTCACACTTTTATAATCATTCAATCTTAAAACCTGGTACTTTTGTAATGAGAGGAAAATTTACTTCGTTTATTTTTCGATTTAACTCGGTAAATACCAAATAAGTCTTTGAATCTCAATAATTATGGATTGTGCGCTGTGGTCTGCGAATTTGTTTGGCAAGAAAAAGTTAAGTTTTGAAAAGGTGGAATTTACGATATTACACGTATTGCTATGTGAGAATTTTAATTTTTTATAATGTTTCCAAATATAACAGGAATTCCATTTCTTTCAAGAATTTTTCGTGTTTTTAGGTCAGCATCGGGATTTATTTTAAAATTAAATAGAAATTTATTTACCAAGATTTCCTCCACAATTACCAATAAAAGTTTTTTTTTGTCTTTCAGACTTTCATATATAAAATAAAATTGACAGTTTCTTTCACGTTTAGTCATCAAGCCTCGGAGAATTTTTGACAATAGCGATTTTACAACCTTAAACGAATATTTCTCATTCTGCAACGGTGATTTTGAAATGATTGTTGAAGAAATAACGGCTAGAAGTCGTTCTTTTATTTCTCACTGTTGAAAAGCGCTCATAAGACTTAAAAAATTGTAAAACGAAGTGCGATTTTGCTATGCCATATTCAGAATCACATTAGAAAGCAGTATCATCTCATTACTTTATTGACGCACCGTACATAAACAGCGAATGGGATTTTTTCCTTCATGAAGCATCTTCTGAAACAGATGATATCATCAGGTTGATAAGAATGCTCACAAATATTCTAAAATACCCGATTCATTGCTATTTCTGGCAAGGTATCGAACGGAAGTGCTTTCGCTCCTTGGAGCAGTACTGTCCATATGTGCTTTGTAGAAATCTTTTATCAGTTCATCACTCGGACCCCATTCTTCGGTAGGTGTGATGGCAAGTCGAAATTTCTGAAAAAAAAAGAGTAGATTATATTTCATACACTGTATGTGATACACTTGTGAGCTGCTCTAGATTAGTGTGGAAATTAGAGAAGTGAGATAGTTATTCATATTTCTCATTTTTTTTGTAATCAGTTCAAAAGAAACCATATTATAATATGTCTAACGCAATCAGGATATTTTCATATTTAATTGAATACTGTATATTTTTACTTTTTGAAATGCAGAGTGAGGTTTCCTTTGTTTAAATTGCTTATTATTACTGTCAAAAAATATTTAAACTGCACTAAATATACATCGTAAAACGTTACATTATTTATTAAAGTATAAGAGTAAAATTTTTTAATTAATAATTTTTTTAACTTACAAAAAAAACAACGTTTAATAAGGAAAAAAATCTGTATATTAAAATTGGCACATTTATGGTAAATTTCTTATGCTGTCCCCTTTTAGATAAAAGGAATAATTTTATGGAATATCAACTTGCTTTCGTAGAGTCATTAAAAGAGATACGCTTTTTACTTTTTCGTATGTGAAGTATACAAAGAGGAAATACTGCAACTCTCAGAAAATTCGATCTCGAGATTTTGGGAAGTTTCCCCATTTTAGACCTCTCTGAGTGCAAAAAAACTATTATTGGAATTATTCCCGTCAGTCTGCGTGTCTGTGAGCATTATAATATAAAAACATAACTAACTAAATGGGTAGAATTTGGTGTATGGTCTTTATACCGAAATGCAGATTTGTAAAAAATTTTGGACGAAATACGAGTACGGAGAATCTATTTATCTGTTCGTCCATAGGCATATGAATACTTTACCTAAAACTGCAATGAGCCAAATGGATAAAATTTTGTATATAGTTTCGTCACAAGAATTGTAGATCTGCATTGCATTTTGAATCCAAATGTCACAGTCCGTCTGTCTGTTCGGATTTATCAAATCAAATTTTGGACGAAGAGGCCCAAAATGCATGATTTGATTATCTTCACTATACGAAGGTAAACTCAAAACACACCATTATGTGTCAGTGTACGAGGAAGTGGAGGGGACAAGGCTCCAACTATTTTATTTTCGAATTTTTTGCAAACGTGTATGCACAGTTACAAACCACGGAGAATTTGCTTACATCAGTTTTGCATTTAATTTATTTAATCCTTCAATGTCTTGGGACAAAAAATATTTAAAAATGAGCTTGCATTCTTTGGAATAGAGTCTTATTCCAACATCTGAATATTGCATTTCTAGTCCTTGATGAGACGTTAATAAAGCTTCATTAAAAAAACTGCGAACAATGAAAAACACAGAATTTATCCAGTTGTTAATGAATATCATAAACGTTACGATCCTAGGAAACATGTTTTGTGCATTTGATGGAGATAATAAATCCTGCTATTTTCGAAAATGATGTTACGGATAGTTTTATGATTTCATAACATAAACGAAAACACGCAGACATTATAACTTAACGCAGATGTTGTAAGGTAAAGTTTTATTTCTGTTTTCTTCTTTCTAACGAAACAAACCCTTGTATGGGAATAAATAAATGATATGCTTTCTCTACGAAAAAAAATGCAATTTGCATTGAACGAAAATAATAATACGCGTTCGTGTTCATAGAAAATTGCACTGAAATAAACGAAATTATTTCCAAAATCGAGATTCGAACATTGAATATTATGAGTTGCAACTTTTTATTATTATCATTCTTGTGCATTTACAGAAAGAGACAAAGAATTCCCTGGAAATTTAATGAATGCACGAAAATGAATTTAGGTATAAAAAAGTGCGCTTCAATACTTACGTATTCAAACTGGAGTTTGGAAAAATGTATTAGGAGTTATGATTATGTTAATAGCAATGAAATCCGATCAGAAACGATTTTTTCCCTTTAAAATTAGAAATGTTCAAGCGAAGAGTCGTAAAAAAAAAGAAAAATGAATTGCTAGTCATCTGTGGCAGTAGATTTCGTGAGAGAAATTGCCTTTAGTTTCAAAAATATACATACAGAGATTTAATTTATTTAAAAATCCCTGTTAGTTCTTTTTTTATATTAGAAATTACTCTTACAATTGAATTATTTTAAATCATGGGCAATGTAAGTAGAAACTATGTGAGTGATGGCGAACCTTTTTGAGAAGTGGGTCAAATTTTGTTCATTATTTTTTTAATACTAACCCCTGGGTCACTAAGTCAGTGGCGTCATTCGGAAAGAGGGGGAGGATGTGGTAAAAAGGTATCAATAATTTGGAATAATAATAAAAATAGTTATAAAGTTGAATTATTAGACACTTCTAGACTCGTACGCCAAGGGCCAATTAGTTTAACACTGCGATCCCCTTCCTACGATACAACGAATATGCACACCAAGTTAATGACCGACTGTCATGACTCGAATATGCACGCCAAGTTTACGACCAACTGTCATGATTCATACCATCACCTCCGATAGAAAGGACACTCATACATAGGTAGAGTGATATGATAGAAAATCAGTTAGCCAACGTCCACTTGGAAATATTGTTTAAAATAAACTTTATCGTATACTCCTAACACATGTGGAGAAAAAATAAGCTAACAGGCAGTAAAACTAACAAATGTTCTTATAGCACTAGATGAAAAAAGCTTGGGAATCGGAAGCTTGGAGGCGAAAGGCGTGGGCTGAAGCAGAAAGGATTAGCCCAAGTGAATCGCGCAATTACGCAATAACGGCCTCGCGTCACTGTGTGATGAGAAAAGACAAGTAGGCGATTTGAGCACCTTTTTTAAGAACGATTGAAACGAAAATTGGGCACGTATCTAGAATTAATGTTAGCAGGCCTCATACCAATTTTTATTTATCAAAGCAGTAGGGTTTACGAGTTATAATGTTTAGAAGTATGCGATTATGCAGACCGACAGACAGTCAACCGTTTTACGGATTTGGTCCAAAATTTGATACCGATCTACATTCCTGATGATAAAACCAAATTGTATCTATCTAGCTATTCAAGTTTTTGAGTTAGAATGTTCACATGCCCGCGGACAGACAGACTTTCCGTAGACGGATTTTATCCAAAGTTTGACAGAAACCTACAAATTATGTGTCAAGATCACATACCAAATTTCATCCACGTAGCTCTAATAGTTTTCGAGTAATCGTGTGCACAGACAGACACGCATAATTCCAAAATTATGTTTTTCTGCCTCGGGGAGGTCTAAAACGTCGAGATTCGTCAAAATCTCGAGTTTGAATTTTTTGACTATTACAATACTTTCTCTTTGTACACTTCGTATATGAGAAAGTAAAAATCCGACATTAGATATTTATACTTTAATTTTTTAATATTTTCGAATGTCTATTCTCTCTTTTATGACATAAAACATTAGTTTATAAAAATCAACTCGTGGGTATTTTAAAAAGCCTTCGTGGGTCAATGTCTGATCCGCAGGTCATATGGTCGTTACCAAAAACATTAGTTTATAAAAATCAACTCGTGGGTATTTTAAAGAGCCTTCGTGGGTCAATGTTTGATCCGCTAGTCATAGTTTCGCTACCACTGAACTATATCTTTTTGATCATCGTAATAAATAAGTTAAAATTTCGTCGCCTAACAAGCAACACAACTTGTAATTTTTTCAAAGCAAAGTCTCGAACCGGAAGAGAAAACTGAATTATTTATTACTAACAGCGAATATTTCTGAATTTTTTTAACAACTGACAGGAACATGAGACCGCGTGAAAAAAAATTTAAAAATATTCGTTATTGATTGCGAAAAATTTAGTTTTTTCATCCGCTTTGAAACCTTGAGATAGGTGGATTTATTTGAATCGTTACGAAAAATTGATTAACCCTTTGGATAGTGGATTAACCCTTTGGATAGTGGATTAACACTTTGCACTCCGGATCATAATGAGATGCATAATTATACACGTTTGAGTGTAAAGATTGATTTGGCGCTTTAGGAAGCTAAAAATTATTAATTTGTTTTAAGGTATCCGACTGGTTTAAAATCGTCGTTTTTGATGAAATTATCAAAAACAGTTTTATGACTTAATTTTGTAGCCTGTTTAATACGCTTTCTAAAACTGTCTCACTTTTTACTCAACGTGAATTACAAATGGAGTTACAGCTGTTTTATTACCGAACTGTAAGCATTATTTTACTCTGCATGAAAACTTTAAATGCGTTTTCTGAGAAATGATATTTTTGAGGAAAACTGTCGACCGTAACAATGATTTCTCAAAACGTTATTCAAGTATTGATATGAAATTTTCTGAGATTGTTTTCTGTAATATGCTTGATGTGTTCCTCTAAAAACTAAGGTCAATTTTAAAATCAAGTAATATTTTTAAGTGTTTAAATATAAACGAAAAGCATTTTTTATGAAAATTTACCAGTTTAGTAACTATGTTCAGCTATATCTCAAAACTATTTTGAAGTACAAGAAAGATTTTAGAGCATCACACAGATAACTGTCATAAAAATGTTCTCCTACAAGGATTTATGTATATTTAGAATATGATTTTGTCTATGGCTGTTAGCGTAAGACAAATAATTTAGTTATTTTTCTTTAAATTTCTCAGTTTTTAAAAAAAAATATTATTTTGAAAGCTTAATTTTACAATATTTTTATAGTTTGAAAACATATGTAGTTGAAAGATAACAATAAAAAATATACATAAGTTATTTTTCAAAAAAAGGCCTCCGAACACAGTCGGATACCTTAATTCCTAAAAATTAATTGGAGTGTTTTTGCTCTTATATGGTTTTTATAATAAGCGTTATCCAAGGATGTGTAAAAGATGCATCATTCAGAATGTCGAGTCGCACTCGACATAGGAGTGCAACGGGATAAGATATGGCATGATCAAGAACATGAATCTGAAGAAGAAATTTATGAGTTTTATTTTTTGGTTTTTCTCTTAATCAACGTTATTCAAAAACTGGTAGGCCGATACGTGCTTTAACAACAAATTGCTGGCTCCGGTTGGGCGGGCTGCTGAATGTTTTCTTATTTTTCTTCCGAATTGAAATGCCAATGTGGGCCAGTTTCATCTGAAAGCATTCCAGGAAGGCAACCTATCCCAACTAACTCAGACTTCTACCTTTAGGTGATATCTATGTACTCCATGGTGCCTTCGATCAACAGGAGATGACACATCCTCTTTATCACGATCCCTTGATTCAAGGATTTCACTAGATATGTTCACCAAAGTGTGATTAAAACTCCCCCTACTTTTAAAATGGAACCCATATTCTCTGAAATACTTTTAATTTTCTGCGAAGGACTTATTTAAGAAAAATTCGGAGTGAAAATAACTGGGTGATTAACAAAACACACACACACGCTCACTTAGCTCGATATTAATTTTGTTCTAGTTTGTAAACAAGTACTTACAAAGTACACAGTGCGTTTTTAATTCGAATCCTAACTTTTTAATACTAAAATTGAGTCATAAATTCCTTTCTTAATAATTCTTACGATGCTTTTAAACTCCTTGTTTGTCACTAAACTTTCAAAAGAGGAGATTATAAACAACTTAAAAATGCAGCATACAGGCTGCTTTGATTTTAAAACATTTTAAAGATGCTTCCTTTACAAAAATTACATTTTTTTCCTTTTTCGTTTCGTATACTTATGTAATACATCAATGAGTGGTACCCATCTTTATATTAACACATTGTGTGTGGTATAGGAATTAGATGCAAGCTGAAAAAAGAGCAAACCATGCTTTTCTCGCTCTAGTCATGGTATACACCATAAAAAAGTGAAGTATTCTGTAGACATCTATTAAAATAACCAACTTATGTAAACTGGTACGTAACCGTAAACCGCGTTACTCCTGTTCTGTCTATGCATCCAGGGAACTGTGAATGACAGTCACTGATATAGCTCGAGGACTGAGGCCAGAGTCCTAGTAGCCATCGCCGGCCCCGGCCCGACTCCTTCCGAAGGAAGTACGTACTATTACTGGAAGGGGTATAAACTAGTACGTAAGTCAAATCCTAGAATTAAAATTTTGATGCTGGGCAATACGAAACATATATATTTTATGTATTCTACATTCAAAGTGTAAATTGCAAAATAGTCAAACCCTATGGATTTCCACAAACTGCTCTATAACTGAAAACTAAACAATATTTTCTGAAAATAACACTCGATTTGCTGTAGAATTTTCTTTTCGAAAGTAGTTGTATCCATTCATTTAAGACAAATACTGCGATGAGTAAGATTATCCACATATCTTTGCCAGTGAAATTGATGCTCGAATATGCACTTTTTCTGGAATAACCTACGTAAGACTGCATTGTATTCGGTAACCAATATTTATGAGGTTGTATTCACCTGCTCCATTTAAAGAAATTGACCACCTACCTGGAATGATGACATTCTAACGACGTTATGCAAGTTCAGAAGGAGTATATGCAATGCACCAAAAAATTGGGCATTTAGACTCTTCTATCATTATTAAAGACAGGGAACACATCTGTTCTGTTTGGTTTTTTTTCGCTCTTCACTTTGTTCTGCCGCTAATTTCGGGTTTCTGGAGAGAAACAGTACGCATAAATTATTCGCAAAGATACGCAGATCTGAAACAAGGCCTAATTAGGTAGATGACAGAGGATTTTGCAAGTCGACTGTTTGTCGAAAAGTGAGGGCGGTGGGAAAGATAATAACCGAGAATTCTGCGTTTCGGAGATGGGTTGATATATATCCATTACTTTATACGGAGTCTTTACGCGTCATTCCATTTGAAGTAGATTTGAAACTTATTTTTCAGTAATTAATAATTGAATTGGATTGAGATACGAATACATACTAGAGTGTACCATATGCTTTAAATTTCTTACTTGGGAATTAATATCTTAAATTGAATCGTATCTTAATAATAAAACTTTATCTATATGTTGATTAGTACATTCAAGATATCTTAAAATTTTTAATGAAATCTATTAAAAATTTTAGATTAAATATCAAATTGTTTGTTGAAATTTTCCAAAAAATCATCCATGAATATAAATATTAATTTTAAAAGTTCAGAAAAATTTCGAAATATTTCAGGTTTTATTAAATAGAGAAGAATGAAAGTGCTTCACTTCTATTATAATTAAAGATAATTAAAAGTAATTCTGGTTTCTTGTAGACTTATGGATAATTTTTTTAAAGTGTCATGAGATAATTTTCAACATTTATTAGTTTTTTTCTGTGCTAGTATTTAGGGGAGAGTCGTTGAATTTAGACAATTTGGACATCTTTTAATATACATTGATGGAGAAGCAATTTGAATGAAAAATAAGTAGTTGAATTGTTTTTTAGCTTATTTATCTTCTGGACAATGTAATTAACTTTTTATGAAATACACTTTAAACAAGGAATAAGGCAGCTTAAAAATAATGTGTCATCGGTACAATCAAGGAAATCGGCTGCTAAGATGGAAGAACTGGTTGCACAGATTTTGACGACCACATTCTTTAAGCAGAATTAAAGCAAACACATCTTTTGATTTTCAAATTAACACCAGTGCACAATGCATGGACCCAAGATGACATTTTATGCACTGTATTACATCCTCTTCTCCCTTTGTTTCCTCACAAATGATGCGTATCCTAAGTTTTTATACTTTTTGATCCGACATTTGATGGCTTTAGTGTCCTTTTATTCCTTTGAATTTCTCGAATTCCAATTTATGTGTACTGCCAGTAGTGATAAACTGCTTTTTGATATATTCCTAAAGTTTAAGGTAATAATCCCATTGATTTAAATGATCCAATTTAGGCGACTATTCGTGGTCTAATCTAGGAAACTTTTGTACAATAAAAAAAATTCCCCTGGCTTTATTTTTAAAGTATTTTAGTAAAATAATTATAGTAAATTGTAGCCAAAGAAATTTTCTACCTGAGAATATCATTATAATTTTCCTACTTAATTTAAATCAGCATAAAAGCTTTTTGTCTTTTGTTAAAATAATTAATGAATGATACCTAAATAGAAACACTTATTCTGTAAACTACGAAACCCTTTCGCTTAAAAATGATTTCATACACCCTATTTTCATCGTTCCAACATAATTTGCTTGTTTTACGGCCCAAATATTTTATATTACGATACCGGCCCAATCTAGGTGACTGATAGGACCGGGGGACCGTATTTAAAGCTAGAATTCGTAACTTTTTCAAAAATACATATTTATTGACTTAAACAACACAAAATATAATATGTCCTGTCATTATTTAAAGCATTTTTCCTATTGGAATTATATGTCTATCTCTAACTGTTTAGAAATTAGCTATTGGAGCACGATAAGAGTGGGCACCATGTATATAGCTTTTTACTTTCCCCTGAATATTTATCAGTAATAAAAAGATTCTATACTCTAGTTGGCATTCAGATGAAAAACAGGCAAGTAGCGAATTTTATTTAAATCTAGTATTAATGAAGAAGAAATGATGTACTACTATAATTAAATCAAAAATCAATACCAATTTATATTCTACATTTATTAACTATCGAAAGAAAGCAATTACTTAAGAGACGTAAATTAAGAAGTTGTCAAAGATTAATGCCATCTAACATTAAAGTAATAACTACTATTTAATACAGTAATACATCGTTACAACAATATTTTGGGGTCCAAATAAAGATATTGCTATAGAGGGATGTATTGTTATATTGAGGGTCGATATAATTACGATATAAAAAACTTAAATTTTGGTTGTTTTAATTTGGACATAATACTACAATATACATTTTGCATAAAAAGCATCACTAGCGTGTTAATGATTGTTAAAGCATACCAAAATTTGAAAATTCAGCTATACAATAAAAAAGTTCAAATACCTGAGAAACTTATTTATAGAAAAAATCCATCATTTTCGTTTGCTTATTCATTTTATGAAGTCAACTAACAAGGTTTGCACAGAGTCTAATGCACGAAAATTATCATCATTTGGTGGAGGAAAGATTTGAAAAAAATGCGTGTAGGGACTGAATTGATTGAAGAGCTTCTTGGGATGTCAATAAAGATTGCGATGGATCTGTAACATCATCATATTTGGAAACAGAAATATTGTTATAGAGGAAGAAAATGTTGTTGAGATTTTAACAAAAACATTGTTGTACTGGGGTTTATCGCTGTACAGAATATCGTTATATTGAGGGGAGATTAACATTGCGTTTTATTCAAATTCACAGGGACCACAAAATTTTATTCTTGTAGAGGGATTTATAGTTGCTATGGTAAAAAATAAGACTTGCATGTAACTTTCATTTCGGGAGAAAAATACGAGTTTAATTAAAAGGTTAGGCTTTCTTAATTTTTGAAACAATAGGACCTTATTAGTGACGAAGTATTCCCAACAAATTCTTGCATAAGCTCGGAATAACTTCGCATCTTTAGTGAGTTAATTAGGAATTTAGGATAATCCGTCAACACAGTGTATATTAAACTGATGTATCCACTTGGAGTTTAGTGAGATCAAATTTTGTGTGATCCATACATTATATATGAAACCAAGCAGTAGTTAGAATAACGTAAATGTTTCGCCACCCTTCATAATTCATCACGGAAGATAGAACGACGTTGTATGTATTCCGTTCTCCTGTGTTATCTTAGCCCTACTGTTTCGCAAATGCGCAAAATTCATCATCCACCAAACAATCCGCTGCATTGTTATATACCCTTGGTTCATAGTTCCTTAGTAATATCTACTATTAGTGAGTTTAAAACCAAGCATATGTGAAATATCTGTGCATTTCAGAAATATTTTTTATCGTATAACTTATCGTATCGTTTAACTTTCTAAAATTTCGAAATATTTTACATGAATGAATTTTTGAGAAAATATTTCTAGAAAAAGTATATAACTTTATCCTACTCCAGAAGAATAATTTTTTAATAACGGAGATAGAATTTGATTTTCATGCATCTCATACTATGTTTGCACTTCTGGATAGACACAAGTTAAATATTTATCAGAATTTGAATCGGAAGTTAAATTTTGTTCGTAACTAGCAGTAGGCGCACAGCTTTGCCCGTGAAATCAGGGCTTCAACAAAAAGAAAAAAAAATCGCCCACAATGACATGAAAAAGTTTTGAAAACAAAAGATACACATTGTTTTGATTTTCCCGCTTTTTTTTCGCGATAATGGCATTTTAACTGTAGAAAAACAGTACAGAGTACGTTAATCCAAAACACTATTAAAAATTGGAACGTGAAAATCATTATTATACAGCAAGCAAAATATGCGAGACAAATAAACACGTTAATATACTGCCGAGAATAATCGAAGTCATTAAATTGAAGGTTATGACGTCACCTGCGCTCTGCACCGTCACCAAATGAAATTGACAGCAACGTTCCGAAGAAAGTGTCGCGGTAGGATGCTCGCTTGAGAAAAATATCTTTCAACTGACCAGGAAAAAATTAATTTAAAAAAAGGGAAAAGATGTTTTAACCGTTCTTGTTTAAAATCCGACAGAACCGTTCCAGTTATAAGCTAAAAAGAATTGAAAATAATAGTGTTATTAGAACGTCGGACGCAGCAAATTTAAAAACAAAAATAAAATTTCGATGGCAAAACTGACTATTTTTTTAAAAAATTCTCAAAATTCAGTAAATTACGTTTGAAGCTCAAAACAAACTTAATTAGAACGAAAATTGTTTGTTCTATCCGATGTTGTATTGATTGTTTTGCAACTATCATTATAAAAGATACTACAATCGTAAACTTGCTGAAAATGACCCAAAACAACACAAAACATTAAATAAAAAAAATTTCTAGATTAAATTTTAAAATTCGGGCTTCGAGGAGAATTGAGTCACTATTAAGACTACCTATGCGCCAAATTTCAGGTCTGTAAGTGCAATAGATTCGTCTGGAAATCGCACGCAAACACGCACAAACATTGCCTTTTATAAGTATAGATCTACCGCCTTTTAAGAGTTGATTCACACATACCGATACAATTTTAAAAGCATTTTCTCCTCGCGATTCACTTTTATGTTATTTCTGGTTTTTTTTTCTTAAATTCATGCATAAATAAATGATCTAAATTAGGATATCGTTCACTTTTGAAAAAGTACCAATCACTGTTGAAGACTCGCTAACCATTGGGAACTTCTTTTTTTAGAATTTGTATTAATATGCTAATAAATCTTACAGTAATTCTGCAAATAAAATAGGTAAAAATAATTTGTGACTTTATGTTGAAATTGTTCTTGTGGTGAATATGATATGGGTGTGGTAAATTGCTTTAGAGATAAACTCATTTTTAAAGGCTCCTTAGAAGTTTCAAGTTTTCTGCATTCAAAGAATTGTTTAAAATTTAAAAATATATACATTTTTTCATATGGACCAGACTATGGTAACTGTTCATAACTTCTTCTTCAATCGAAAACAACAGGTTCATAAAAAAAAGATAAATAGTTAAAAATATGTTTTGATAAAATAAAACTTTATATGGGAACATGAGAATTGAAGTCGACTTATTAAAAGCAGAAATGCGTTTTATGTATTTAATAGAAGTTTTAGAAACAATTAGATGACTTAACTGTGTACTGATAGCATTGTTACTTTCTCGTATACGAAGTATACAAAGAGAAAGTATTGTAATCGTCAAAAAATTCGAACTCGAGATTTTGACGGATCTCCACGTTTTAGACCTCCCTGAGTCCGAAAAACACAATTTTGGAATCATGTCTGTCTGTCTGTGAACAGGATAACTCGAAAACTATTAGAGCTACAGGATGAAATTTGGTATGTGGTCTTTACACATAATTTGTAGGTTTCTTTCAAATTTTGGACAAAATCCGTCAACGGGAAGTCTGTCTGTCTGTATGTCCGAAGTCATGCGAACACTATAACTCAAAAACTTGAATAGCTAGATGGATAAAATTTGGTACACAGTTTTATCGTCATGAATGTATAAAAGTTTATATATAAATAATAAAAGTTTGGGCCAAATCCGTCAATAGGTTGACTGTCTGTCGGTCTGTATAATAGCATACTTGTTAAGCATTCGTTTCAGAACCCATCTCCATGCGCATGCGTACTTAGCAATCTCTGGTACCAAGCGGGAGGATTACTTTGTGCTTGAGACGGAGTTTGTGACAGATATGTTTTATCTCCTGTTTTGTTTTCGCTCGCTCGTATAACAGCGGATCTTGCTGGAGTGTGATGGAAAATAAATATTCCTAAGTTTTAATACATAGGCATCTCTTTTAATATGATTCTTGACTTAAATATTTTACAATCACTATAATCTGCAATGAAAAAACTTCTGATATTCGTTGCATTCTGGATTACAGTAGGTTCGATTTTTTTTATCCACGCAAGGGGAGGGGAAATGACAAATTTTTGAGCAGTATACGAGAAAGTTTAGGGGAGGACACTCCCACTGGTTTCTATGAGAACTGTGAAAATAAAAATAGATTCAACTTATCTCCCAAACTTACCAGTTTCCCTCAAAATGACCTCCGAATTTCTTTGTTTCTATCTTTTTACATGTAAGTCAAACTTAAATCATGGAAAAGAAGGATATTTACATTTTTTAGAAAAATGTTATTATTGAAAAAAAGAATAAATAACTGCTTTAAATATGGATTGATTCTGTAAAATAAAAATATAAAATATTCTAAAATACTGGCATGGACCGTTCACAAATCTCACATTTGTCCATCAAACAGGCTAAAATGTTGTCAGCAAAATCGTTTGTGGATCCCAGTTTGTCTTTGATTTAGAGCTGCAGATTGTCATCATATAAGTTAGTTTTCATTTCCAGTAGTTACTCATCATCAAATTCTTTCTAAAATCTTGTCAAATTTTCTTTGCGACTTATTAATTGTTTTCATCAAATTTATTCACACTAAGGAACATAATTTATTTCCTTGAATCAGTGGATGCCAAATTACGTTCCAATATATATGAATCGATTGATGTTAAAAGGGTACTTCTACATTTTTGGTGGAAATTACATTTTTATTTTCGGTTTTAATTTGATGAAGGTGAATGCATCTTGGGTGTAAAAACGGGGTTTCTACCATTCACAGCTACGTTTTGGTACAGCATCAAAGTTTTCTTCACAGAAGAGCCTTTTAACATCAATATAGCAGTTCTCTGCTAGATGTCAGAAGTCCCCTTTTAACATCAATTAATTCATATATAATTACATGTAAAATAATATTCTTATTATGCTCTAATGTATTGTGTATTGAATGTGTATTTTACATATAATAAATAAATAGATTAAAGAATAATTTCAATTAAGGAGAGATTCCCAATTTAAGTACAATCTTTAGGATTTTATTAACAATTCTGATAACCACTGCTTAATTCGGATGTAGTTTTTCAAAGCTGAAAATGATAAGAAACTATTTAAGATCCAGCATGGCCCCAAAAGACCCTCCAACATAATGTTGCTATCCATAGAAAATAAATTATACGAAGAATTAAATTTAACGATATAATAGATATAAATTTGTTGAAATTAAAGCAAGGAAATCCTTGCTTAAAGTTCAACAAATTTAATTTTAAATAAATTTATAAGAATTTTTCCTTAGAATTAAATAAATTTATAAGAATTTTGCTTTTCTTTTATATTATTATTAATGTGTTATAATTAGAGTGTTACTATTTAGATAAGAATATATGTTGTATAAGTTCCTGCTGTATTAAAAATTGAAGATTTATTTATTCTCTTTTTTATGTAATGGACCATATTTGTGTCCAGAGCCTCAAATTCCAAATGGCGGAGCTGATTAAGTCATACCCGCTTTCAAGCGTGTTACATTCACAGCCGAATTCGTTAAATTAAATTTATTATGAAGCAATCTTACTGATTACGGGACAAAGTCACATTGACATCGGAGATGAATGTTTGTAGTAAAACTGTTCAGTTAGAGGAAAAATCAATTATTATAAAATAGTCTTGCATTTGTAGTATAGATGGCAGCACGAACTGTATCAGGAGAATGAGTTGACATATTCATGTAGTTTACTTATCTGCTAAATGTATATAAATGATATAAAAATGGTTTAGAAACTATGAAAATATTGATTGGTATCACAAGAAAATTAATTATCTTAATTATTGAAAGCCATGTTGAAAATTTAATCTTATGAAGGAATGCTTCATATTTCGAAATAGGAAATCGATCATGCTGCCATCTACTGCGAAAATTAAAATAAAACTAAAACTGAAAAAAAAAAATGTATTCCTCGTTACTCAGAGTTTTAATCAGTACAATTTTCAGATACTAAAGATTCAATAACATTAGTGTAAAATAAAATAATTAAAAGTTTTCAAAATATTGATACCAATTTCATATGCACTGTTTTCAATAAGACTTTGTAAGTGACGATGTTAAAATTAAACCTTCACTATGAAATATAGCAGTGGAGGAAACTAAAGCCCTGGAAAAATACAGAAATATGTTGTTTTTTTTAAATAATCTCTGAAAAATAATTTCTTAAAGGAAATTTTGATCTTGTCAAATGATTTATAATAAAAAGTCTGTGAAGAAACTTAAGCATAGAGCGGCATAAAATTCAAAATTTCGAAAATAAAGTTTGTATGTATAAAACACTGTGAAAATTTCGATCGATTGATAAGCTGGGATGTAAACGGAGTTTATTTTTAAAAAGAAAAAAAGGAAGATTTAATCAGAGTTATAGTTTGAAATAATAAATACATTACGAAAAGAATATCATCGGAGTCAGGGGTGTGTAGTAACGGTTTTGTTTTTGTATCATTGCATCGTTCTTTTTTCGTATTATGTTTTGTCTTTATTGTTAAGTTCCTATTTGAAGTATTATCATAATATGTATTGTGTAATTTTTCTTCCTTTTTTTTGTTTTTGCTTTGAAATAAACATTCCCAACCAACCGACACAATTTCCCATTCAATCGACAGGGAACTGTCCTGGCTCTTAGTTCGGGGGTATGTTGTGGTGTTAGTAAGTAAAGAATACAAATTTTTTTGGTCAGCACTAAACTGAACAGAAATGCATAGCTGTATATCTCAATAAGAGAATTTAATATTTCTTGCTTGAGCTCAATAAAATTAACTAAAATTTGCATCGGGTAAATTTTTCTATTAAGAACAAAAATAATGATATAAATAGAAAAAAAAACCCTTAATTCTAATCTTCATGAACCTCTTTGTGTCATATGCTTTATTACTGATATAGTTAGTATTCTGGAAATTAAAGATAACTTTCATTGATTTTTGATAAAAAAAAATGAAATAACTGGAGTACGAAAGCAATTTTAAAAAAGACGACCTGACTGATAAGTTTCACTTTTAAACATAGACATACCGCCATTTCTCTCAAAAACAATTATTACAGAAGATATGACAAGTGGAATGTAAATAAAATGCTTTTAATAAATTACAGTGCAATCCCGGGTATCCGAAGTAAAGGGAGGGGGACCCGTTTCGGATAATGATTTTTTCGGGATAAGCTAAGAACATCTATTACTATTTTGTATTCATTACAGTATGCAATTCAGAAATGTCTTGAGTGTAAAGAAAATTGAAAGTTCTCTTTGTAGGCTACACTTATGTTCTTTATTGAAGTTCACCCTCCGTCGGGCGCAACATTCGCACCAGCAAGTTCGGGCGCAATGCGCCAGGCACTGGTAAACAGTATCGTAATTAATATTGTTAATATCCATTAATTTTAGTCTTATCATTCTAAAATTAACCACTGACCTTCTTAGGGAGGCTTAAAAGAATCAAGTGGGGATATCGCTGCAATAAAGTCTCAGTTTCGCGATTATTCACGTGCATTACGGTACGTGTTTTTCGGATTTGCGATTTCAGAAGCATTTCGATTCGGCAGAAGGATTGATCTTGCCACAAAAGAACCAACTTAGATTACCAAATAAAATTTCTAGAGATTAAAACAAATTATATTTAGTGACTATTTCAGCCTAACTTCTTAAAATGAATCCCACAGTTAAAATTAGCAAACATGAATTTTATTAAATGATATTCTGAATAATGTAATAAAACTAACACGAAAGGAGGTAGCGAATAATTTCAAGAGATTTATTAAACTTAAAATTAGGGAAACCAATTTGAATCTTTCGAGGGTGCACTTCACTGCATATGGTAGGAAATATCAGGTATAGATTTCTTTGGTGATAAAAAACCATATTACTTCAGAAGCATTTTATATTTAATCCACTACTTCCTCAAGAAAGTACTCATTATTAAAGAATACATACACATGCCAACTACTTGTGATGTATATCATTCCTAACTACCTCAGGAAGAAGTCTGACCTAACTTCTATTCATGGGGTAGAGTGCCTTCCTGGATGACTTTCAGATTAAAGTGGTCCACATCGACATTTCGCTCATAAGAAAACCATGAAAACATGCAGCAGCCACCCTATGGAGCAACTTGTTGCTAAAGCACGAATCGGTCTACCAGTTTTTCAAAAATTCTGGTTAAGAACACAGACAGAGGGCAGAACACCATAACCATCTTCTTCCCATCCATGTTCCTCAGTTATATCATGTCTAAACCAGCTTTGCCTTTGGTGGGCTAACAGGATGCACGTGAAATGTGAGTCCAGAAACATAGTAATTACGAATAACATAGAAAACGAAAAATCGCTATGATTATGTATATTTACAAAAATTATAATGTTTGATATTAACATGAAGTCTTCAAATGAGCGACCACCATCTATAATACATGCCTCTCAATGGAGACAGAACGCCTGCCAATGTCCCCGTGCCTGATGGCATGACAGCGACTGTAACGGTTGGGTGGACATTGTGATGTTTTCCTCGTCTCACGAGGACATTTTCCCACGAGAAGAGAGTCTACCGCTTTTCACTTAGACCGCCAACCGCAACATTAAAAGTATATTGGCGAAGGTAGCATCTGCAAACGGAGGACGGCGACAATACACAGGGATAAATAACTGTCAAAAAATGCACATGGTTCGGCTTTCAGGAGATTAGCGGTGTATTTTCATGGGACACCTGCATAGCTCTTGTGGTTAGGAAACCTAGGAACCATCCCGCGGTCGGAATTGACCAAGAAATTGTTATTTAAATCATAGCTGTGAAAATAAAGGTGCTTAGATCAACCTAAGCATTTCATTTATTGGTTTACACTTGGTCGCTCATAGGCCAAGACACCACAACATGGGAAGAATAGAAGAATAGTGTAGACTTTAACAGTCGTTTGTACAGCGAAATACAAATGATGTTGCATAATGTATATGTGATATTCAACTTATGTTTCAGTTCTATCTATTCCATCATTATGATGGAATAGTTAGATATGATCACGCATTCTGCTCATTGAACAGTTGTTGCAAATATAAAACTTTTTCTTGTGAATACCGGTGATTAAAGCGACTTTTCGTTTTCCATGTTCGGCGTTTTTCCATGTGTTCATGTATCGGTAGGGTTTGCACTATGCCAGGGGCTCCTACTCCAAGTGTTAAAATTATATAGTAAACATAAACGCCGTTACTTTCCTAATCTCCAGGATTCAAAAATAGGTCCCATCCTAAACATTTGTCGGGGACTCCATACTGTCAAGTTACGCCAATGTTTTACCACTCACTGCGTTGTGAAAATTGTTACTTTTGCCATGTTGCATCACTCCTTAACCATTAAATGCTTGATTTTTTAAAAAATTGATTTAAAACTGATTTTTTGATCTCCATTTCTTGAATAAACCATGGAAAAAATACTCTAAGAAATCCTATTTTGTTTTAAGTATGGCTTACAGCTGAAAACATTTTATTGTCAATCGGCAACACTGGCCTTTAGTTTAGAAAAAAAATTGCTTGATAAAATTCTATAATATTAAACACAGATGAATTTGAAGAATTAATAAAAAAGATAAGGAATTTCCTTCAACATTGTAGAATAAAGTATGGCATTCTCAAGCGTACAAAAAAACAAACAAACAATGCAGCCAAAAGTGAAAAAGATAATTTATTTTTTATCAGCACTCAGGGCTCTATATATTGTAAATTGATTTTATAAAAATATTGTAAATTGATTTTATAAAATTTTCAGTATGTATGCTATGGGCAACAACTGACATTAGAGCTTCAGTCTTCGCAATATTTTAGAAGACAAAATTGGGTATGTTGCTTAAAGGCAACACACTACATTTGAGGGATGAAGGTTCTAGCAATCTTTCCGGTTGCACCTATATATATATATATATATATATATATATATATATATTAATGCTTCTCAAATATCTAGCTCTTTAGCTTTAATTACGAAAGACATGCGACATTGCTTTTCATTCGAAAAATGTATTGTCTTAACTGCAATTATAAATTAAAATTTTCAATCTAGCTTTCTGGGGTATTTCTTCATACGATGGAAATGCAGGATAAAACGCGTAAGAAATAAATCTGCTTTTATTCAGAGACATGATTCTTCGAAACTTAAGCATGTCATAATTAAAACATAGTGAGGAAAGTATGTCTGCTATTTTTACGATGGATTACTTTTAAGAAATGTTTTAATTAACTTGAAATAATTAAGTTTAGAAAACATTCAGAATGCAATCGCCTCATGTTGAAATATCTGAAAGGGCTATAGCATTTAGATAATTATTTTTAAAAATAGCTGTTACAACATGCTGATAATTTCACTCGCATAACATATAACGTTTTCTTAGGGAGTTAAGTGGCGTAAAACAATGCACACTACGTTTAAAAAGAATTTAAGTATTCCCTACAGGAGAAATAATTAATTTCCCTAACGAAAACGTAATTAAAGCACGTTTTCGACTTTCGTTTTTTTCCACCCCAGTTCAGCAATGAGGAATTTAATTAAGATAAATGTTGTGGATTGAAATTAATGAACGCTTTTAAATTAAAAGGCAGATATAAGAAAAAATATCTTAATATAATTCTTAATTCGTAAATTAATTCACGTTTCAAATTAAGAACGATAATTAAATAGTCTTCTTCTTTCTAATGCGTTCAAATACAGACAGAAGATAAAATATAACGTTAAATTAATCACAGTATTTTTTTTTAAATCAACAGTCACACATGGCCGAAACGGCAGCGAATTGTTCCTGCAGTTTCCTGAAAAAGAATATCTCAATTTGTAGACTGCCTTTGGAATAAAGATTAGGAATTATTCAAAGTCTGATTTAAACATTCATGAGTTATTTTATTTGAATTCCTTGAATTGGGAATAAAACTGAAATGATAGATGATGGTTGTCTTCATAGATTAATGAATGATTGATTATCATAATATCACAACGGATATCTATTTAAACGTGTATTTATTATTATTATTTTACCAAAATGTTATAATACCTTGAAATTTTAAGTTAACATAGAATTTATTTTCCAGATGGCTTACTTTAATGGAAACGCTACACAACAGTGTGATAAAGTTTTGTAACCACGCCAATTCACATGATAATTAAAGATGAATGCAATGCCAGAAGCATATGTATAAATAAAATATGCATTAATTATATTATGGAATATATATATTGAGATTGTTGTGATGGAATTTTCTTGCGTGGAGTTTCATGTATAATTAAAAATGGCAAATAAGGTTTCTGGGTCACAAAAAACAGTGGTGTTGCTGTCTTTTTGAAATGAAGACACCAGATTTTAGAAAAATAATTCTATTTGGACTCAGGCACATACAAGACAGACAACACGCATAAAAGATACAGTGCGGTACGTTGCACTTAGAAGCCAGGGCTATTCCAAAAATAACGAACACAACTAGGCCTAAACATCTCACCTCGCTTCTCGAGGTCGCCACCCAAAACTGACTCGTTTACAAAAAGCAACCCTACATTAGCAAGGAGTTACGCCTAGCGTCCGATCAAGCATCGCCAACGGTAGCCAAACATTACAGGGGTTATATGTAACAAATTTATTAATAGATAACGATGATAGAATTAATTGCAAGATACACAATATCGAAATGATTTCAGGGAATCTTTGATTACAGAAAACATAACAATAAAATTAAATTGCCGGGATTTTTTTTATAAAAAGTGATTAATTTTTTTACCTGGTAGAGTTTTTAGACCTGTGTGGTGACTTTAGTAGGGCTTTTATTATTTCTTCACTGATAATGCAAATTCCCCTTTAGAATGTGAAAACAGCATAAACGGAATTTTGAAAAACAAACTGTCAATGTTCTGTAATCAACGATTCAGTGAAACATTAGAGATCTTTTATAGTATGTTTTGCAAAATTGCAAAATGTGCGAAAGTGTTAGGCAAGAAGATAATCAAGTCTAATGAATCATTCGGAAAATTATCTTAATGCATTAAACGTAAGCACGACGAATGAAATTATTATGAAGGAATAAAATACTGCTTCTCTACGTTAAGATATACAAGTGCTAATATTTATTGTTAAGTAAAACATCCATTTATTAATGTAAACAGCAACCCATTTTCTTTCAAGTGCCTTAACCCTCTCACACCCAGCGAGGCGGTTCTGGGTGGTTTAAAAATTTCCTCTTAACAGCGACGAACACCGGTCTGAGGCGCTTGGCTTCTTTTGAGAGGAGGTGAGGTTGTGAGATCGCTTAGGTGATAAGCGCGGTAGGTGGTTCAGTTATCCTTTCCAACCACATCCCATTTCTTTGCGCCTTAAAGGAAGGTTAAAGAAGGGTGGTGGGGCAAATGACCACCGAGGTTGGGAGAATCCAATTCATGTCGCTTCCTCCCAGAAAGTACCGGTTTTAAAGGACCCAGAAGAAAAATGTCGTCTCTGGATTAAAGAGTTAAACAACCAGTTTTAAAGAAGTTCTATAAAGGAACACAATAATCTCTTAAATGTGAATTAAACGGAGAGGATAGGCGTTTTCTGTTGTCACAGAATTCTCGCATTGTCCATAATTAATTCTTAAGGAACAGCACTGCTTTGGAAAAGTGGTGGTTCGAATCCCACTTGATCTCGCATATTTAACCAAGTCTATCAATTACCGACTTAAAATAAGTGAAAAGCGACCTTCTCTGTAGCACCTAGATTGATAAGACGTAAAAATCTAACTTATCTCCAATATATGGGGTAGATTGCTTTTTTTTGGTGGAATTTTAGAGAAAACTTGCCGATATTTGCGTCCTATACGCAAGAAAACCAGGTAAGCTTCCAGCAGCCAACCCTATCGTAGCGTTGTTATACGATTTCCTGTTAAATCGCACATCTATTTACCAATTTTTGTATAATTCTCGTAACGCGTATAGCTAGAATATAGAGACCATAATATTCGCCATGCTGTGCCTGAAACCACTAGGCCACTAATTTTGTATAGTTGCGGGTTCCAGTGAGAATTTGATATTTCAATACCTTTAGAACTTAATTATCAGTTAAGTGATTAATTTAAATTTGATTTTAATTTCATGTGAATTAGAATTTGTCAAAAATTGATTAAGAGAGATTATAATAATGGAATATGGCATATATTAAAAACTAAAAAGAAGAAAATAAATAAATTTATAAAAACCCTTTTATTAGTTTTCGTTTAGCGTAATAAACACTCTTTTATTAGTGTAGTGTTAAAAAGTAGAAAATAATACTTTTGTGCAATCAAAATAAAACTATAGAAGCGTAAAGCGCTGAAAACAGTAGGGGAAAGTCGGGTAAGATGGCGACCTTAAACTTTGATAATTTTTTCTGACCTCAATATTCGTTGCAGGGGGATTATTGATTCTGAAAAACCTTCTTGCCAATTTTTACTTTCAAGTGGTATTTTTTAAAAAATATTATTTTTATATTTGAGACCCTAAAATTTAATTTTAGATAAATTAATTTCGTCATCTTACCTCCGCAATCGGGTAAGATGACGAACGGTGTTGAGTAAGATGACGAACTGAGTTAACAATTTAATTCAACATTATTTTATATAAAAAAACTATTTAAAACTGTTGAGAACACACCCTGTTCATAACAAATTGCACATAATAGAAAAGAAACATAATCGAACTAAAGTATAAGGTATAAAAGAAATGGTTTAGATGGTGAATAACTTTAAATATAAATTTAGAATTGAAATATAACCGAAGATCATAAAAATAGATGACTTTTATTTAACGAAAATGCGGATAGCGTTACATAGCAATACATAGGGATAAGCTAATAATGATGTTTACAACTCTGATGTCATAATCTTGTTGCTATGTTGCCACTCACTCTTTTATTACCAAAATGAAATTTAAAAATAAATTGGAGCCTACAAAAGTAATAGCATAAAACAAATTAAATCGAAATTTTAGATTCAAACCTTAAGAAATGAAATTCAATTACAAAAATCGCATCGGCATGGGCTTGGATTTTGTCCCAGCCAGTACAGGTGGAATGGGGCCAGAGCTTGCACATAAAACATTGGAATCCCAATTCCGTTTTTCCGTGCTCAGTGCAAATGATGCATTCATCATCATCGAGGTCCTCTAGGTCCAGATTGTCATCAGCGTCAACTTAAGGAAATTCAAATGAAAGAGTCGAGTCTTCAGACTCATAACATCAGAAAGTCGAGGTGTCAGCTACTTTATTCTTTTCTGTAAAATGTTTAGCAGGTTTGTTGCGTTTAGTCTTATTAACTTCAGCTTTCTTCAACTGTCACAGTTTTCGTTTATCTTCTTTTCCCTCTTTCTCCTTTTTTAAAGAGATGCTCATTTTTCACTGGAGTGTCGGTGAAGTGCCTGAAGGACAAGTAACAGTCAGGTAGCACGTCGAGCTCATGAATTAGCATGGAGAGGTTCGACATCTTATCCTCTACCCAAGTCGTCATCTTACCCGACTTCGCCTTTTTATTTCAAAAAAACATTGAAGGATATAAACTCATCAGAAAAAATTAAAATAATACATCATTGAAGACATTTTGATTAGCTCGTTACGAATATCTCATATATAAATAAAAAATATTTACTCTGTGAATCCTATTCCTCACCAAGCAGCAACCAAAATTTGCGTAGGAGCAAATCAAAAACACATTACCGCGTGCAGTAAATCACACTATTAACGGGGTGGAATCTTTTGAAGTAACAAGTTTAGCTGGTCGCTATAGGTCTCTGGATGATGCAGAATCGGGGCATTCATCTAGGGTTATTTTCGAGAAAAATGCAATTCGTCAACTTACACTCTTCGTCGCCTTAACCGACTTTCCTCTACTATAAAGGCAATTATGATACGACGAATATAAAAAAATTCTTTAACATTAATTAAAAATATATTATAAACATGATTATAATGTTAATATGCTTAGAGTACTGTTTTCAACGCCTCACGCTTTTACAAATTTGTTTGAACATTTATATTTTTATAAAATTTATTTTCTACTTTTTAGTACATTAACAAAGCGTGTTTTCAAAACTTTTATTTTATTTTGGCTATTTTTCCTGAAATAAAATTGACGGGAAGTATTTGAGTGTATCATCTGAGCATGCGCCGACTCCATTCGAATATTGCGTAAATCGATGATTAAGTACATGTTTTATAAAGTCTTAATATTTTCAATAATTGAACCATCAGAAAAAATTTAATAGGAAGGGAAAAGGGAATGAAAGAAATCTATATTATCCTCACCTCTTTCAGTGTTGTTCCACGTTGATTCCAAACGGCTAGAATAGCCCAGAAAGGTATCTGGAGCATTGAAAGTGATGCTAGTCCCCATCCAACAGCATCAGCCCAGTCAGGAAAATCGTAGTTGCCATATTTGAGAGTTTCATGTTCCACCAAGGAATACACAAAGACAAACTGCAAAATTTAAAATTAGATATTTATATTAGAAACTGTTGGGCGTTCGATTATTTCTAAGTGTAACTGCAATATTGAAGTCTATAACTTTTTTCTGTAACGACCTGTAACTTAAAATATTTGCTGCTAGCTAAAATTTCAGTAAATGTAGACAAAATATATAAGAAGCATACGTAGTGTCAGTCCTATATATTGGTATCTATGCTTATTATTTAAAACTTTGAAAAACAGCGCTTTAATAAATGAATTATCGCAGAACTATTAAGACTAAATGTATTAATCATTAAATAAAAGTACATGAAAATCGCAATAAATAAAAGTTTGTTTTTAATTCAATACATAAAGAAAATTTTTTCTCTTAAAAGATTTTACAAACCAGTGCACATTTTTAAAGTATTGTATTTTATTTAATGTGGAACAAATTACAAAATAGATTGTTTATGAACATCAAAAAGATAAATTGTTATATCAGAGTTTGGTACAGGGGCAAGTTTACACGAGGCTTATATTTCACATACCATTGGTCGGGGGGCACTACATGTCGTTTCAGAAGAAGTGTCTCGGCCTCCATTAGCACTCATGCAAGTTTAGAGTTGGTCTTGAAAGTGGATCGTGAAGTGGACAACTTTTTCAGATTTTTTACCATTTTAATAAATTTTTACCCTTACTTATTGGCTTTAATACAGCTCGTACTATTTGAATATTTTAACTTATTATGGATTATCCTTTTAGGTTGTTCTTTTGTGGTTAGTTTAAGCTATTTAGTTCATTATTTTTATTATAAATAAAGCTTATATGCTGAGTTGTAACAAAAAAATGGCGATGGGACAAGTTTACACACAGTGCATAAGGCAGGTTTACACAATAAGTAAATTTGCCCCATAGCCATTTTTTTTGTTGTAACTGGCACAAGTGGCGCTTGCATGACAAAGTCACTCCCAACACCTGAAGATGTGAGGCCATTTCAAAAAGCAGGGCCAAGGAAAAGAAGTAACAGAGATAGGAAAAAAAGGCTAACATCAATTCTTATAGATACACCTGTAAAAATTGCTTCACAAATATAGAAGGAAAAATCAATAAAGAGAAAATTAGCATCAGTCGATCATACTATGTCTCAGTCAGTGAGCTCCACTAGAACACATTATAATAATGAAAAAAACAGTGTTGATAAAAAAATTTAAAAATAAGAAAAACCTTGTTCTAAAAGAAAATTTGGGAAATTTTGAGCTTAAAAAAACCCAAGAAAAATTTGATTCTGATGACGATGAAAATTGTCTGTGTGCACTGTTTAAATCCATACGAAGAATGAAGATCTGGCGAACAGTGGCTACAATGCGCCGAATATAAGAGGTGGGCTCTTGAGGACTGTATTACCAACGGTAATCCAAAATATTTTGTTTGAATAAATTGTGAGAGTGATTTTGAAAACTATTAGGATTCACCGTAATTGTTTATAATCTATTATGTACTTTTTGAAATAAACCAGGTTTCTTTGTATTTAATTTGTTGTATTTTAATCACTATAAGACTTCTATTTAATTATTTTTGGTGGTGTGTAAACGTGCCTCAGGCAGTGTGTTTACACAGCTGACATCATGGTAAAGAAAATGGTATAATTACAAAAATATAATAATTTAAAGTATTTAAAAATATACACTACATGCCTTAAAGACTAACTAATTAATTGGTAATGAAAATGAAAGAAATACTTTAAAGCCTGAAAACAGAAAAATAAAAGTTTAAAAAGTGTGTAAACCTGCCCCGGTCTCCCCGAATGATTTAATTTGTATTTAAATTATTTTAAGGAAATAATACATAATTAGGAAAAGGTATGTGCAATCAAAATACATGAACACATCTGAACACCAAACATTTTTCAGATATTAAATGTTCATGTCCTTTTAAGCTTTAGTTGCAAAAGAAAAGGAAATTAAAATGATTTTTAATGATCTCTGTATAAAAATTGCATTTCAATCACTATATGAAATGTTGCCATAAAATATCTTTTATGACCGTAATAAAAATTAGTCGATCCCAAAAGAATCATACGAAAAAAAAATTAAAAATAATAATACTGTTTAGAAAATATGAATAGCGCTTAATGGAACGGAACAAATTCCTCCATTTTACTGCATTAAATAAAATACTTTACCGAACGAAAATGAGTGCAGACGACAACACAACAATGGCGTTGGAATATGTGGAATGCAAACGACTTTTTGCTTTTATTTTCTTTTTCAAACGAAATGCTGTTCCCGAAAGTTTCAGAATATGCGATCATAAATATTGTAAACATGGATATTAGCATAGAACGATGTTTTACAGCCACTTTTGTTTCAGAAATAATGGTGGTTTCGGTTTGGCTGCATTTGAAACATCGAATATAATATCGTTTATTCTGATTCTCTAACAACAGTTATAAATTTCTTCACATCGTCTTGCTTTTTTCTTCAGATTTATTAGCATTAAAAAGCATTTTGAATGTAAAACTTGAATGATATAAATTTCAAAATTGTAGGAATGCATGAAAGTGGAAAAATCTAAACTATGTATGAAAAATTCATTTCTCACGTGCAAACTGTACTATTCGTTTCTCATAGAATACTATATTTTCTGAATATTCTAGCATAAGCTTCAGTACTAAGTAGTGAAATCGAAGCCAAATGAGTTTATTTCTGATATGTACAGTTATGTATAAAATTATTCGTAAACTAGGAGGAAATTTATGCCTGTAGATATTTCATCAAATAATATGTAGAACATTTTATTTTTTATTCATTCTCGTATGAAACTTTAAAAAGTTAAGGTTACCTAATAATCACCCAGTTAAAGATAAAATAAGAAGGCTAAATTTCTGTTGAACAGTGTGTCAAATATTCGTAATTCTACTGACAGTATTTTGCATTCATTATTTCTTGAATCAACATTTAGTTATTTTTTGTTGGAGCGCAAACAGATTTTCGCGACATTCTTGATCCATGTTAGTATCATTTCTGGATTACTTACAGTAGGTCCACTCAAAAACATATTATTTGAATAGTGACAATACTCTTCAAAGTATTCTGCAAAACAGATATATTTCAATGCATACATTACTTCCAAACAATGTAAGAAGAATCAACAACTAATAATCTTGAAATTAACTGATAAATAGTAATTATAGTCATTCGATTTTCATTACAGTAAGCCATAATAACCTGTACAACATTATTTCAGTAATTATTTGCATAATATCCTGTGTTTTCAGAAACTGATTAAAGTAGAATGCATGGTAAAAAACTGATTAAAGTAGAATGCAGAATAAATAATGATTTCTATATACACAAATCATAAAAAGTGGTTAAAAATTCATCTGAAGTGCAAAAGTTGCCTGATTTGAAACAGTTTTTGAATATAATTGCTGAATCTTTTGGATTCAATATCAACAGAGTCCTGGAGTTGGGGAAATATGCCTATTTGATCACTGTTCCGTCAAAAAGATAAAGAGAATTCTGGAGATGCGAAAATATAGAAAAACAATGCAATGAAAAAGAAAAGATTTTAGAGAATGATAGATCTCGTTTTTCCAGCTTCAATTAGAGATCGCCTTAACATAAGACAGCACATTTCTCCTAACTTTTACAATTGTCTACCTACTTCTAACTGTTAACATCAAGCAAAATAATTTACTATTTCAACTCGAATTGTTAAAGCTAAATTAAAGTAACAAAGAAGCTCATGCTTACTAACATTAAGCAATATATTCACAACTACCAAACAATTAACCGATAAAGTACTGCAAAATTTAATTTTTAAGGACTGAAAAACACTATAGGAATTTTTAAGTATAATAACTAGTTAGCTCATGGATTTGAAACATTTTTTCCGTGTAACTTTAAAGGACACATGAGGTAAAAACTTTTAAAAAGGCGCTTAACATTCTAAAATTGCTTTATGCAGCTATTTTCTTGTTCTGTTTGAGAGAAACAGGAATATTCAAATATACATGAGTTAATCAACTCTGGCGACCCTAATTTGAAATTTTATGTCAGTTCTGACTAATGACTGTAGAATTCGAAGTCACATGTTTAAGTCAAGTGTTACAGCAATGTAATTGAGCCGATAATGACCCGTCAATCAAGTATTTTAATTTTTATTAACTGAAAGAAATTGAAGTCCAATAAAACATGCTTAATGATGCAGCGAGAAAGAACATGCCTTTTTATTCCATACTACTTAAAAGAAAAAAATTGTAAGAAACCTCAAATCGTTTAGTCACTACGATTAAATTTCCAAAAAATGTTTCTTAAAGTAACTGAAACAATGAAGCTTTTACCTCATTTCTTATCAGAACAACAATGATAATCTGATAATAACAGTTCATTGAACAAGAGGAACTTCAAAACTCGTAATATGCTGCAGATATACATTAACGTACTCTCCAAAATTGTGCATCGCATCTTACCAAAGAGGGGAAAAATCTCGTTCCTATACGGACTATAAAAGTAGGCCATAAAAATAACTTTAGAGCTCGTTTAAGGTAGAATCACTTTCATTTAATGCATAAGAGGCTCTCAATGCATTTCGCAGAATCTAGAGACCTATTAAAGTATTCTCAAGACTCCTATTCTGGGAGAAAAATGGCATTTCCCTCTACCAATGACGTGTAGACGGATGAATATTCCCAACTTCATGGATACTTTTTTTTCCTCTAGAGAATGAAATGTGCTTTTATATGTGAGCCTTGTCAACGTTATAAGTAGAAAGTTCGAAAATGGCGTGCCTTATCGCTTTGGAAACTCTTTCTGATGTGATGAAAGTAAGAAAGTATAACAAAGAAGGTTTGTTTTAAGAAAGGAAAATTCTTGTAAAAAATATCATCCCGAAATGAATTGCTATAGCACATAATATCATTCTTCTTTTAAATCGTTGATATTTTTTATAGAAGAAAAATCCCTTATCATAAACATGAATGACGCATTGACGAAAATTTCTGTTATGATCTATTGATGCTTATAAATTCCATCTATCAAATTTATTTTTTAATATTAAATCTAATATACTTCTAACACTTGTTACAAGCATCTTGCGCATCAGCATCATATAATTTAAATATTTGCTAAGTCTATTTTAATAATTGAAATTTCGGAAGCTACTTTTAAGTTAATTGAATAAGACACTGAAAATAAAAAAAATTGCAAAGTGAATATAGTAGCATACAATTCTATAAAATGTTATTTCGTTAATTAATTGAAGAATTAAGAACAAAATTCTTTTTCCCTCCTGAAACTGTAGCCAGCTACAAACCAAGTGCACATTACTTAGAAAGCTAAGAATAATTATACCACTTCATGTGTCTGAAGAATATAAAAGTAATTCCATGACATTAAACAACTTTCATTTCAAATGTAGAACGCCATTACTCATAATAAATATAACCAGTGTTTAAAACTACTGATTCTATTTAATTATATCAAAAATTTATAAATACATCAAGATCATATACAGAATTATTTAAAAGTGAGTAATGACATACTGTGTAGATTTACCCGGACGCATATTTACAAACCCTACCCTGATAGAACTGAGACAGGAAATCGGACAATATGATTGGCTCGCTTCGCCGAGCGCCGATGACGTCGTTCTTTGCTCTCGTGCGTGTAGTTTTCATTAGTATATTTTCTTACAGTGTGGGATGTTTTATTTTTTATGATATTTTAGAAAATAATTTCATTTTTAAAAATATTACAACCCACGGAAGAATGTTTTCTGTGCTCAACTGTGGGAAAACGGAGAAGAAAAGTAGGACGACTCTTGTTTTGTTATGATTGACGTACGTTACGTGCGAGAGCTGAAAACGACGTCACTGCTCCTCGTAGCCAATGATATTGACTGATTTCCTGCCTCAGTTCTATCAGGGTAGGGTTTGTAAATATGCTACCCGGACTGTTAACTTGAGTTGCCACTGATTAAGATTCAATCTGAACATATTTGAACCAGAGCATTAAAATGATTGAAATACAGTTATACCTCTTTGGAACGTCGTTCTCGATACTATAACGTTTTGTCTTGTTTCCTATACATCTGAATGTTAAAAAATCTTTATAGCATCTCAGGCACTCGATAATGCATCACATGTTCTGAACTTTCATCATATATTTCTTTCCTTTTTGAGCTCACATAAAAAAAGTTGGTATTATTTTTTTCTGTACAATTAGAGCTAGCCAAAGAGCTGGTTCTTATGTCAGGTGCTTCAAGGTCTTCTTAATTTTGCATGGTGTGGTTAATAGCCGATTAATGAATGAAGTAGATGGAGGTCATGGTATGGAATATAGATTTCTGAGTTCTTTTGTATATTTTGAGAACCATCTGTCAGAAAGAAAAGTTACTGTATCTTGCTGTTTCATCGTAAACATTCTATTGGCAGGGGCGTCTGGGATGCTTTACAGACCTTTTTAAATAAAGGTAGGGGAGAGTGGGATGAAACCGGATACTTTGATTTTGGCGTTATTAATTCTTCTTCCTAGAGGGCAAACACTGAATTATTCTTCACTAGTGAAGACAAAAGAATGGTCATAATTTCCATGTTGTTGTTGTTAAATTCACTTCGCCTGTGAAGGTTTATTTGTTTCATGACGTCAACTCTCCAATGCTCGTTTCTTTTTAAACTATCCTTACTTATTAATCATTACAATCACATAAAAACTATATTTAGTCCAGCTTATTATGTGTTTACTAAGGATTTATATTCTATCAAAAAACAAAGATTAAAATTGATTATCATAAAAAATCATAATATTTGACAATTATTATGAAATATTATTAATAACAATCTTATACCATTATTTTGCACGGATAAATCAAGTAGTATATTGCATTTTGTACCTTGATTAAATAGCACGTCCTTAGAAGTGGTCATTTAAACGAAATACTGAATAGGTTCTGACGTATTGTTTTTAAATGAGTGTTAAAATCGTTCTTCAATTGTTGCAATTACATTAATTTTTGTTTCAGATATTACTTGCCTTAAAAGAGGTGTTCCGAGTTAACATATTTATATTTAAAGTTCAATGCTTCTATTATATCGTGTGTGAGAATGATGTGCAAAATTTTAATGCATTTATCCTCAGTTTTGTTTGTTTGGTTAATTTTGCGTAATTTTATTTGCGCACTAAAATAGTTCTTTTTTACCGAACAACGTAAAATAAGTGTATTTAGCTTGCTTTTAATTTTACGAAAATAATCTATGCTGTGAAGAAAATATGTCAATATTTATATTTCAAAAGGATCTTTAAAATGATTAGTAAAGTGCTTTAGATATGAAAGGCAGAGGTAATAAAAACAGTTGAGGAATTTTACCTACGGTCAAAATAGCAGGCGCAGTTATTTTCCAGGTAATTCTCCAGTAGATGCCGGGCTTTCTTCCGAGCATGAACTTTATATCCTCACAGAATCGATTAACACCTGCAGTGATAAAAGCATTTTATTTATCAAACTACTTACCAGGAATCCATTACATTTATTTATTCAAGCTGGTTTAATAATGATGATCACAAAGGCATAAAAAAGCTCTATTTTTCGTTTCTTGAATAGGAATAAATATTCGTGACATTTAAAACTGATCGTTTGGTTTCTTTGTTCTTACACAATTTTATTTAAGTTGACTTGTTTCATGTTTGTAATGATGAAATTTTGCTCCCCATTCACTTTCTTGATGAAAATACTTTAAATTTATATATTCAGAAGTTAATTGTTAGTTTGTAGATTAATTTAATTAAATTTTTATTCCATATAAGTGGCACCACCCGTTGATGAATTTGAGAAAAACTGATTTTAGGATTCCGTAATATTTCTAATAATGAACTGTGAAATTTTGAAATGGGTCGAAAATAATTATAATAATAGCGTGCTATTAAGAATTGTGCTTATTAGATTTACTCTAAAATAGGAGCACTTATAAAAGGTAAGAAGTTTTTAATTTTTAAATTTCCATATTTTTTACTTTGTTATGCAACTTATACTTTGACAGTTATTAATTGACATTATTAGGCGTTGAGGTTGTTGAGAAGTTAACAGAAGCCCATTAAATCTTGTTGTTAAGTATTTGAACTAAAAATTCATTCCAGAAAAGTGGAATTTGAAAGTTCTCATTAGAGTTTGAAATTTATGTGAAAAATTCCATTTTCTACGAAAAGATTGAATTTAATAAAGTTGTAACTCGAGTTCAAAAAAAAAAAATTCTTGGGTTAGACATGATATAATTTTGAACTGTACTTAT
Organism: Araneus ventricosus; assembly: GCA_013235015.1. Lineage (NCBI taxonomy): Eukaryota > Metazoa > Arthropoda > Arachnida > Araneae > Araneidae > Araneus > Araneus ventricosus. The sequence continues at coordinate 30,356 of BGPR01006167.1, read as the reverse complement.
ACTATGAATATTTTAAGCAAATACTATGACTTTTATTGTTGGGGTGTCTTTATTTTTAGATTACAGGCGAGACAATGACACAAAACCCTTTATAGAGTGAAATACAATTATAGCACGTTTTTAGTTGAGCTTATTTTTTGTAAGGCCACGTGAATGAAAAAAGGCTACAACTTGCTCGAGATATCTGTTTATACAGGATGCCCACTTAAATAAGGGCCACCCCTTTAACTTCAGAACGACGGCAGCTTTGGTCTTGAAAGTACTGTCTAGGTATAGTGAAACGTCTATGCACTATACGATGAGGCAACTGACAACGCTACCTGGTGTCAAACTTCGGAGTTAGCGTTCCTATCTGGAAAACGGTACAATATAGGAAAAAAAGACAGTTACAAAGCTGTAGAGTATTACCGATTTAGTACAAAAGTACACTTTGCAGACATCAATGTTAAGAACAGAAGGCTTAAAGGCTTAAAACGCACATTTAGTTGTAGGAGATTTCCAAAACTATTATGAGACAAAACGTGTTAGAAAGAGATAAAAAAACAACTAGTTATCAAAGGATACCTTTATTTTCTGTATTCAAATTGCTCTCCTTCAGCTACAAGACACATTTCGACCCTTGCTTGAATTTCATTTTGCACTCTGTTTAACATATCAGGTATCACGTTGGTGCAAGCATCAGTAATACGTCGTCACCTGCAATGTTGGTGGAGTGGTTCTATACACCTTTTGTTTCAAATAGCCCCACAGGAAAAAGTCCAATGGGATCAGATCAGGTGAGCGTGGAGGCCACTCTTCGAAGCCACCATAGACGATTGTTTTCTGCTGGAATGTCTCCGACAGGAACTGCTTTACGTTTGATGTCTTATGTGGAGGAGCCCCTTCATGTTGAAACTATAAGTTCCACAGAAAAAAAGCAGGCTCTCAATGAAATCTGGTATTATGTCCTGCAAAAGCTCTAAATATCGTGACCCGTTAATATGCCTTGGTAAAATATAGGACAAATTAGCTTGTTATTGTAAATTCCACACCAAACATTAATCGAAAAGCGTATTTGATTTTGAACTGCTGCAGAACAATTAGAATTTTCTAACGCCCAGTAATGCGTGTTCTGCTTATTGTATATTTCATTTCTCCTCAGTCCATATAATATCTGACAGGAATGTTGGCTAGACCTCTAACTGCTTCATAACAAAGTTGCAACATGCGTAACGTCTTTCAGCATCTCCGCCCAGTAATGCCTGAAGAGGTGTTAGCCTGTACGGATAAGCACCAAATTCGTTTAGGATTTTCCAAACGCGGCTTTTTGGGAGGCCACAGTTTTCTCTGATTTCTCTTGTGCTGCTTTTCGGATATGTGAGGGCGTATGACAATACATCTACAGGTTGCATTTTTCCTTTTACTTTACATGGTCTGCCGGTTGGAGGTCGGCTAGTCACACAGCCCGTCTTCCTTAAACGAGTTACATCATTTCGAATGGTCTGGCGTGAAGGCTGACGTCCTTCAGGGAATCGTTCCCGGTATAACCGCGCTGCCGATTTCGCCTTGCGGCCACATTCACCGTAAAGCAGAACCATCTCGCAATATTCGTTGTTTGAAAATCGTTCCATGACTACGTTTCATTGTAAGGCCCTGCGAAGCTTTATCATTTATAAATGCCTCATGTGAATAGACAAGACGTTCCATAGGTATTTGCATAATACACAAATTTTCTTACAATTCGCAGGCCAAACACAAGTTGAGTTGAGTTGATACGTCTCAAACGATAATTTTTCAGGATTTGCATATAGTCTACTCTGCTTGTAAAGACAGCCAGTAAAAGGGTGAACCTCACGGGTTTTGAACCATAGTCTGTTTGATTGGTATTCACACACGATACCACGAAACCCCAATGCAGGCTACTTTCTTAGCAGATAGATAATATTTTCTTCTTTCAGCCACGTTTTGTGACGTCTCAACTTCAGAAATCGCAAACAATCTAATGTGTTCTGTTCTTAGCATTAATATGCACAAGGTGTCTTTTGTACTAAATCGATTACGCTCTACAACTTTGTAATTGACAGTTTTCGCTATTTCGTATCGTTTTCGATATAGGAACGCTAACTCCGAAGTTTTCCACCTGGTGGCCTTGTAATTTGTCTCATCGCATAGCGCATATACGTTTTACTATACCTAGACACTACTTTCATGACTAAAGCTGTCTTCGTTCTGAAGTTAAGAGGGGCGGTGGCCCTTATTTAAGTGGGCACCCAGTATAGGTCGCAGCGAGAAATTCTTGTCAGTGATAGAATCGATAGGAATAGAATTAAAATTCAATATAAGCTGCAGTTCTCAATGATTTGTGAAGAATTGGAAGTTATTGGGTTAAATTCGATATCTTGAAACTGTGAAAGGTATTTAAGACCAATAAAACAGAATAGTGAAAATTTAAAATAATTTTCATTTGTGAAATTATTCAACGAATTTCAAGCTTCATGACGAATAAAATTCTTGCAATGTATTAAATGCAATAAAATTATTTTAGGTATTTGTAGTATATTATCAAAAAAGCAAAGCATAAACAATCAAAGCTATTCTTAATAAAGCTATTCAAATAAAACTTATATTACATGCTTTTATTCAAGAGTAGCTATTTGATATATATTCTATCGTAGACAAAAAAGATATATTATTTCATAGTTTAAAAGAAATGCCCCTCTTGCTGATTGTTTCATTGTTACGTCTGCAAGAAAGTCTCATACGTTTAGTATTATTCTTCACAGATAATATTTCCATCTGTTTTTTCTCATCAATTCACTAAGAATTTTGGAATATTGTATTTTTATTATAGAGGAAAAAAACTACTGGTATTTGAAAAATCTGTTTAAATTGCAGTAATTGCATATACTTTCCTTAAGCGCAGTGAATAGGGTCACTAAATAGAGAATTATGAGATTCGACATTCGAAATAATTTTTGTAATTTCAAATAAAACGCATTGAAACTTTAAAATATGAATTTTGTAGTTAACTGACATTTAATTCGGTATAATTAATTTACAATGACTTAGTTGATTATGTATAATGCAAATATAGAGCTCAAAGTAATTAGAAGCAGAATAATACGTTTTCTTTTTACCATACATCCATGCAATCGCCATGCTTTCAACCACAGCAACGCATACGACTGCGGTTCCTCCACCGTATTTGTCCATCATCTCTAAAATATACTGTCCTCCCTAAACGATAAAAAGTATATAAGTATGAAGTTGCAATAACAAAAATGAATAAAATGAAAATAAGAAACTAAAGTAATAAAACCCATTATTGAATTTTTGGTATTCACTGAATTTAATCACAATCAATGGGAAATTTTAAAGTTTAGTCAAATTCTATTAATTTAATTTTTGAAATTTTCTTTCTAAGCATGAAAGAAAAACTCACATTTTTCGATATTTTAAATGAAAATAGCATTTGGTTTTAAAAATTACAATCATTATAATTTATCTCTCTGAAAGAAAAAATAATTTAACCTTCCGTCGGGAGCATCTAATTTGTGAGATGAAGCACCCATATTTTTTTGTGCCTAAGTGCGGGTTTTACCGAGAAATTGATGGGACCTCTAGTAGCTTCCTGGCTCCCTACTACTCATATTAGGGTATCGTGGTTTTTCTTCTAGTGGTCTTCTGATGTACGTAAGGTGTGCCTTAATCTGGTAGATGAGTTGCGTCCTATTACGTTTGTATTTTTGATTTCCCCCATTTTTCTCAATATTTCTTTTTACATACCTGCAAAAGTTCATACACCTGTGTCCCAGCCCCTAATTAAATGATATTTATCGTTATTTCCAATATTGTTTCAGAAATGTCGAATTATTTCAGGCTCTCAACGACAATAGTTGTCATTGCTAAGAAAACTTATGGGAAAACAAACGTCAATTCCCTCCTGAATTCCTGGACATGTTGTGACTTGACATTGCAAGGAAACACAAAATAGTTTTTCCATAAAGCAAATATAGCTTTGTATGACGGAATAGTTCAGTTTGATGACTCGACATTGCAAGGAAACACAAAATAGTTTTTCCATAAAGCAAATATAGCTTTGTATGACGGAATAGTTCAGTTTGATGACTTGACATTGCAAGGAAACACAAAATAGTTTTTCCATAAAGCAAATATAGCTTTGTATGACCGAATAGTTCAGTTTGATAAGTTTTTCCTTAAGCCTAAGCAAAAATTTAACTTTTAACCTCACAGATGGTTTGCGTCCGATCGTGTTAGCATTTGTATTGTGCCCAACCAAAGGTTAAAGTGTCTTTTTGAGAATAACATGCATTATATATCTATCCATTACCCAAAGAACCTTACATAATTCATGGATAAAATCATTTGTTAAGATAATTTTTTCCTTGCTGTATTGCATCTTTCAAACAATAGTAATTTTGAAATCGAAATACTTTGCAAAATTTCACTTAGACTATTTTCTTGAAAAACCTAGTTACAAAAATTGTTTAAAATTTCAAAGCGTTTTTTCTTGTTAACTTACTCTGGTGGTGCATGGAAGGCCCAAGAGAAAGCACATGATGCCGAGAATGACGCAGAATTTAGATTTGTGATTCCGAAGACGGGGATACTCGTCGCAAAAACTCGTCAGAACATTCTCCATTAACGCAAACTAAAGAGAGACAAATTTATTAAAAACAGGTTTTTAAGAACAGAGTTTTATTAGAGTACTAAAAAGTAGAATTTATTTTTATTTGAATTATTTTCTACTTTTTAGTCTTTAATTTATAATTCATTATTATAAATATTATGGAATCTTGAAACCAATTTTTCTCAAATTTAATAACAGTTCACGACACCTATAATGAATCAAAATTTAATTAAATGAATCGATTTACTGAAAATTAAGTGCTGTAAATATTAAAATAGTGTATTGCCATCAGGAATACGCAGGAATACGAATACGTACAAAACGTCAAACTATGGAAAATCAGGAATAAAGTAAAAAAAATGAGCACAAGATTCCATCTTTACAAATATGAAATAATTCAAACGGTTTAAAATGTACACGCGTTTCCAGTTAAACAAGAAGAAAATACAAGAATTAAAAACAGACAAACATTTAAACAAAATAGTAAAGAATTCAAGAGTTTGCAGCTTGTGAGATCGAAAGTTTGTAGAAAGGACAACAAATATTTCAAATCTATTTAGATATGCACTAGCTTTATTAACCTGGATTCTCCCGGGATCAGTTCAAACGCATTCTTTATACAAAAATTTCTTTTATTACAGTTCGTCACAAGTTGAACTTAAAGGCAGGAAATACACAGGAAGAACCCTGAAATACTAATATCTGCGTCGCTGTGTCACCTAAATAATAGCTTATTAACTTCGCATTCGTCATAATATTTTCGCTTATTTAATTAGGTTCTTTAAAAATAATTACATTTGAAAGTTGAAAAATAGCACAGATAACTTCGAATTACTCTTTCGGTGAAGTTTCTATGACAGCCTGCCTCGCATATTTTCTGTTTTATTTCATAGACTAGCTGATACCCGAAATTTTGTTCGCGTAGTATAAGTATTTAATATTTTTATAAAAAATATTTTATAAACAAAATTCGACATTCACTATGATAAAAGAAATTCGCATTCATAACAAATATATATTACACGAAAAATAAATTATTCCACTTAAGTTAAATTTATTCAACATGAAAAAAATACTTCAACAGCGAATAAATATGATGCAGAAGAGAAAAAAATATTATCACTTGCATTCATTACTTCCTATTATAAAACGAATACTTTCCACTTTGCGTGCATCGTTACTTCTATAACCTCTTTTTGCATCTTTCAAACTGACCATTACTATTTTTACCCTATTCAGGTGATTATCTGATAGAAGTCATGACCTGGTGAGTTAATTCATTTAAATTATAAAAAAAGTTTCAAGTCATAAAAAATTATTTTTTTTCAAGTATTTTTCTTTAAATTCCCTCATGAAAAATGAGCGACTTTCGAGTTATAGTTCCATATACCAACTGTAAAGTATTAAATTTATAGTACAAAGTATTCAAATTATAGTTCAGTGAGAAAATTATTAAAGCCGAAGTTAGCGAAAACTATTTAAGCCGAAGTGCAATTATAAATTTTCCATTTATTATTCATTTTACAGAAAATAAATTTTTAACAAATCTTTACAAATTCTTGAAACAAAAAATGTTTATCGTAATAGTACAACATACTTTACAAATAGATCTTGTTAATGCGAACGGCTTTAACCCTTATATGTTTTTTACAATATACTTCTCTTCCTGACGAGCGGCTCGCTATGATATTTTTCAATTTTTTTGGTTTTTTCTGGTTTTTGTCTATTTAGCCATTTTGTCCTTTTTTACTGTTTTTGAGTTTTTATTTTGTGTTTATATGTTGGTTTTGATATATATATATATATATATATATATATATAGGATATCTTACCAACATATAACATTTGATAGAACGCATCTCTTAAAGGGAACTTCTGCACGTGTAAAATTAGGATATGTAACAATTTTATTTTAGATTATATCGTTCTTATGATAGAATACTTTTGTGTCCTAGAATTCATTCGATCTAGTTTCACATATAATATGTGTTATCCAATGACCTTGAATAGTGTATTTTTGTCTAGAAAATATACATTTTTAGAAACTGATTTATACGATACTTCTTTTCAGGAATAAATGAAAATTCATAGGACAGAAACATCGATTCATATTTCAAAACATATTTATAATCCACTGAAAAGACTGCAGAGTACTAATAATATTGTTTCATAATATCAGAGCTAACAAGATTTCGATATAAACGAATCCTCTCTAGAATTTTAGTCATTTTAAGTATATAAATACGCAAATGTTACGTAGCTGGCTCTTCTGCCAGCTTCGTAATACTTTGTTCTTAATCTGAAGTTTTTATTAAATATTGCTATTTCTTTCCAGAAAAGAATTTTCATCTTACTTTATTTTATATGTTATATTTCAAGAATTCCTTGAAGTTTTCAAATAAAAGTAAGCTTCTTGCTTTTCTGTACATATGTAAGGCAGCGCATAACCTGATTATACCTGTATATACATGACGTATTTTGTTTGCTAGAACCTGATCACATTCCTGATGTATCTTGTCTGCTAGAGATCAAGCCTACAGAGCTTTTTCTTCATTCATATACCTTTCCCAATACTCAATACAAGAGAAAAACATTTTTTGTTGGAAATTCGATTCTTATGATATCCGATCGAAGGAAAAATAATTTTAGTTAAGAATTCGGTTCTTTAAACTTCCATGAAAACTTTGCTTCATATATATTTCTAGAATTTGAGCCACTCTTAATTCTTTTTCTTTATACATTCTTAAAGGTAACTATTTTTATTAGTTGTTACTACTCTAAAAAACTGATTTACTTTCTATGAAACGCATTAATAAGAAATTAAAGAATAATTATAAGAAAAAGTCATAGGGAACGCTGTCAGTCACTGAACACTATGATAAAAAGGATAAGTTGTAATAAATTTAATATTAAATTAGTTTCAGTACCCATTTTAAACATGAGTAGATAAATATTACATATATTATAGAAAACAATTTTAAGCACAATAATTAATTTTTGCACATATTAGATGTGATATGCATGGACTATTCGAGTGAAATAATTTTTTCTCATATAAGATAGGCAATTTTAGAACTGATTAACATGGAATGTTTTCATTAATAGTTTCAGATTCGTATAATCAAAATAAAGCTGTTCCAATAAAAAAATCCATATTTCTAATGACAATTTTAAAGAGCTCAAGACTCTAGAAGGTAGTAATGACATACTTTAATGTTGTGAAAATTATTAGTTTCATGAGAACAATAATTTTTTATTAATTTTAATTCTATTGAACTAATATTCAATATTTGAATATATAGAACTGAAAGCAATTTCGAACAATAAATTTTACTCTTCAAATCTGACAAAATATCTGTATTATTTTCTCAGTGAAGAAAACATTTAAATATTTGAAATATTATAGGAAGACTTAATTTCTAAAATAAAAGTACGCTTCAAGTATTCTAAGAAGGATGTAAGGTAGTTTAATAAAGTACCTCAAAATGTATCCTGTCTGCTAGAGATTAAGTTTACAGAAATTATTTCTTTGTCATGAATGTTATTCCATATGAAGAATATTTTTTTAGCAGAGGACAAGATTCTTTAAACTCCCATAGAAACTTCATCCAGTATATTTGTAGGATTTAAACGGATGATTTTATATATCCCTGAAGACAGTCTAGACAAAGATTATGAAATATTCATTCGGGAAATTTATTACTTTTAGAGAAAGCTTTCTATTCATAAAAAGAAACTTGAAAAATTAATAAAACTTTCAATGATTTGTTACGTGTTTTTTATCTCTTATGAAGAACCTCTCTTTATAAAACCTACCTCGCTGTCTAATCCCAGAATGAAGAGCATGAAGAAGAAGAGAATGGACCACAGCTGAGGCACTGGTAATCTGCTTAATGCCTCAGGATATGCCATGAATGCTAATCCTGGACCTGTAATGAAACGAATAAAGGATTAGAAACTAATCCAAGAAATTCAATTTTCTTTTTCTTATTATTATTAAGGATACTTCGAGAAGCAATTTTATTAGAAGGTAAGGGATTACTGGAAAGTAACCTGAAATACTCTTAATGAAGTTTTGATGTCATCATGTTTCTAACGACTTGAAAGGAAAAAAATGACGTTTTTTTTCATAAAATGAGTTATTCATTAAATTTATTACAAATAATTTTAATTCTGTTAAGAAATAATTCTTATCTTTAGTTAGTTGTTATTAACGACGTCAGGTTTTGTCTTTGACGCAATCTTCGTTGTGTAAGTTTAAAACTTTAGTTTTTAAGTCTTTTAGATGATTTATTATCCATGAATAAAAATGTGGTAAAGTTTAATTCAAAGTATAAAGAAAATAACCAATAAATAACAAAGAATGAATAAAATTTTCAGAACTTTCTCCAATTAGCGCAAAATTTTTCTGTTGTAATTGCTTCTACAAAAGAAAAAGTTAGCATTATGCTATTAATATTTTTAAGGAATTGATAGAATTCGCCATCACCTGAAGCAAAATAGCTTTTAAATCTTACGTTTGTAGATGTCAATCTTATTTTTACCGAAGGCCCTTTATGTTCCCAAGGCTTGCGCATTTTTAATTATAGGACACACTCATGTACACTTATACAGTTGCTCACTGTATACGATATAAACAAATTTTTGTTGAGCCTGTAGTTTTAAAGTAATACAACATTACTTTTCTTACTGTTTTCACAATGAATTTACTTTTTATAATTTAATAACTTGCAACTTTTTCTGCTGATAAAATTTTATAACTATTACATCAAAATTTATATTTACTATGAGAATATATTTCAGTTCTGAGAAAAAATATTCACTTTTTTTTGTGCACTTAATCACAGATACCAAGTAGCACAAAAATATTGCACAATAATTTCCTATTTTGTACAATATTTTATAATATCGAAACAGCATTTTAGAATACTCTGTACTACTTAGGATATATATGTGAACTCAGAAATAGTATTCAGACAGTTTGGAATTAGCACTGAATGTAGTTGTAATTATTTAAAAAAAGAAAAAAAATATTAAAAAATAGCATTCCCTCGGAAAAAAATTATTTTTTTTTGCGAGAGGTAAAAAAAGTTTCTAGCGGTGCAAGAACAAAAGTTTTTAAAAAAATAAAATTAGGAAAAAAAAGTTTTTGATTTTAATGAAAATAATTTAGGCATGTGTCCGTTTGACCTAAGAGCAAATGCTTTTATATAAGGATTAATTTATTTTTTATAAGTAATTAATTCAACACAGAAGAAAATGTAAGTACTGTAACGAATTGGTTTTAGGTTTCAGTCTTATATTTCAAATTGTGAGCTAAGACGGCTTAACCAGTGTTTTGATGTATTTTTCTCGAGGCACAGACTGCACGTAATGTAAATAATTGTGATTGTTTATTTTAAAAAAGCTTGAAAGTTAGTTCTTCAAATTGCTTGCACGATTAAACAACTTCATTTCGTTAATAGCTAATAAATTTATTTTTGATATAAAAATTGGCTATTTCTGAGTTTGACGTTACAGTACTCCCTATCATATTTGAGTATAAATAAAACTGGCTCTTTAATTATTAAAAAAATAAAAAAAGTAAATTATAAGAATTATTTCAAAAATCATTTATCTATTTTTGGTAAATATACATTTATCGACAAATAAAACCATTATGAACAAATTATCTGAATATTTTGATGTTATGCTATATTTTTGATAAAGGCAATTAAAAACATATAAATATTATATTGTCCTAATTATTTATCTTCATAAAGCTGACATGGATATAGTTTATTTTAAGCATAAAAGTGTAATAAATATCAAATAGATAAACATTGGCATGTTAATCCCTTTTTTAAAGCAATTTTCATCTGGAGAATCTTTGTAAGAATTTCTAGTATAGTCTTTTAATAGGAAACCTCCTGCATATTAATCTACTTACTTATTTAAATATAGTTACTTACTGATGCTTTTCATTCTAAACGGACAGAATATTTTGAAAACTACCACAAATGGATATAAACCAACTGATATAAACAATGCAACTAATTCATTATTTCAGGAAAGTTATTATGACTTAACATAGAACAAAATCCAACAAGGGAATAAACAGACAGGTTTCATAAGCTAATAAAAAGTACTTGGAATTAGTTTATGAATCATTTATAAGAAAGAGTCTGCAGGATTGGATTACTGTTGAGCCTCTGGCAAATACTAAATATTATTCTCGAACTGATTTATTAAACATAGAGCAGAAGCTGACTGTGTAAATATTTCAACTTAATTTTTACAGAATGAAGGTAAATGTTCTTTAAAAAGTTGAAATATACTCCAAGAAAAATAAATAAGTATTATTTAATAATCATATTTTATGCACAAATGGCCCATAAACCAACTGATATAAGCAATGTAACTAATTCATTATTTAAGGAAAGATATTATGATTTGGCACATAAACTCCGGCAAGGGAATACACGGAAAGATTTCATAAGTTAGTAAAAAGTACTTGGCATTATTTTATGAATAATTTATAAAAAAGTGTCTGCAGGATTGGTCTACTGTTGAGCCTAAGGCAGATGCTTAATATTATTGTCTAACTGATTTATTAAACAAATCTTGCAAAAATTGCCATTTCAACTTTATTCTTATGGAATGACAGCAAATGTTATCAAAAAATTTGAAATATATTGTAAGAAAAATAAATAAGTATCATTTGATAATAATATTTTATACATCTGCTTAAATAGTTATTCATAGAAAAGGTTATAGACAATGAGATTTGAATGAGAATATAATAGCGAATGATTAACTCGTTCTATCAAATTTATGCTGATACAATATAACTGAAAGGCATGCATCCTTTAGCTGTAGAAAACAAAGAAAAAAGAACGCACTTCGCTCATAACAATGAGCGGAAAATTACGGACATAATTCGTCTAGACTCATTCATTTAGAAATTACTTGTTAAAATGGGATTTAGTTATTTCAAATTTCACTTAGATTCAAATAATCCGTTTCTGCGAATGTTATTTAAATGCATTGTTTGGGGAAAAGACTGCGAAGGCTAAAGTTTCAATAACAAGCAAGCGGGAAATTCAGAAGTTAAAGAAGGATACAGAAGACATCACTAACACTACTAAAACAATGAGACGCTCCATTGTAAAGCATTTAATTGCATGTATTATTTTAGTAGTTGTTTCTTATGAATAATTCCTGGAAATGAATCAAACATTGCAAATATTTGACTTCACATTCAAATGAAAATGCGAGTTTAGAAAAACTGTTCGAAACTTGACAACTTCTGAGAACAATAACAATTTATTAATCATCTGACTGCCGAATTTTTTTGAATTACTATTTAAATGCATCGTTTGAAAACATGTAAAAATATCGTTACACCAAGCGAATTGTTATTTGCATGCAAGGCTTTATTAGTTTAATACGATTTAACGTTTTAAAATACTAAGTAAACTCATTAGCTTGCGAAATCGCAGGATGCAGCAGAAAATGGACTTGCTTCCTACCCGTGGAAATCGCGGGATAAGCAGTCAGAGGGCTAAACATTTTTAGATAAAAAAATTACAAATTAGCTAATTCATTGGGGGGATTCGCAGTTCTAATATTAAATTTTACAGTTTCATAGGAAGTTAGATGTAGAATCAATTAAAACGATAGAGTGGAAATTATCTGATAAGAGGTTTGACTATAAACAACCAAAACACAAAGACATAGGAATGAATTGAATTGCTAAAGTTTCATTTAAGAAAAATTATACATTTTAAATTTCATAACTGTAGTCTTTTAAGAAACTTGATAAGCACAGTTCTTAAAAACAGTATTTAAAAGTATATTAGAAAGTATATATTTTTTATTTTAATTGTCTTCCACTATTTTTGTCTTTAATACATAATTCAGAATTATAAATATTATAAATATTTTGTAATAAATTATTCGCATGTATACAACAACCATCATTACTATGGAAACCAAATTTCATTCAATCAATCGATTAACTGACAATGAAGCTCTGAAAATAAACAAATTGTGTATTCTTGTTGAGAATTCTTAATATTCATGTTGATTCTCAACAAGAATACACAAGTGTCATAATTTCAAAACTCTAGCACACCGAGAAGTGAGTGAAAAATTGATTACAAAACTAACAAATGAGAAACATGTTAATAATTAAACAAACTATTAAATAAAAGTGCGTGAAAAGAAAATGATCATCAATTCTTTATCATTGGTTTTGAAATTATTTTTATAAAATTTGTAGTATGATGTAAAAAAATTAATTGATTGTTGCTTTAGATGTGTATACCAAAATATATAAAAAATCCCCTTTTTCATTCGGAAGTATACTAACATTTTCTAAAAGGAAAACTTAAAATAGAAAAATTTTAATATTAACAAGTTGTTTATGGAATATAAACAAATTTTAAATAAAAAATGATGCTATCCTGCATATAGCTGCAATCGTTCATAACATAATGTAAAAATAGAAATGCGACTTAAAATAACTCAAGCACGTCACTTCTTTTAATGTTGTTGAAAACTGAATACTACTGAAACGCTAAGAAGTATATAACATGTCTGTGGTGGTGGTTCAACTTAAAGAGAACCGTCTGTACTCTGCCTCAATCAATGGACATCTTTCACTCGAAGGCAAGAAACTGATTCAAATTTTAAATTGGAGTTTATTTGTAACTAGCTGATATACCCGTCCCTGCTCGGGATTAAATTAATTTCATGTCTAACATTTTTTTATTTATATTTTCATGTCTAATATTTTTAAAAAAATGATACATATTGTGTATACTGATATACCCGGCGTTGCTCAGGATTAAAATACTTTTGTATGAAATATTATAATGCACAAAATCCTTTTATCGTGTGAAACATTTTTAAATTATAATGAAAACATCAATTGAAGCAAACGATTTTTAAAAAACGCCGAAAATTAATTCTCTCCTTAATATTTGTTATATAAGAACTGCAATTTTTTTTCACAAATACTGAAGTATGAGAAAGGTTTTAATGGACTTTTTGAGACTATGAATAACTTTTTGATTAATAAAAAAAACATAAAAATAAAAAAAATCTAAAGTTTTTCCTGGTATAAAATCTGAATTGTCTGCTTTTAATCTTTTCTTTTAGTGTTTTCCAGAATTTTTTTAATGTTTTTTCAGCAACAGTTCTTCGTATGTGCATTTTTGTTCATCAACATTAAAAAATATTGCTACAAATTATGTATAAAATTAATTTTGAAATATGTATTAAAATAAGAGGGAAAAAAATTGTACGGAAGTGAAAATAATGTCACTTTAAGGCTAATTTTTAAAAAAATATGGTGTAAAAACAGTTTTTGTTAGATAACATTTTCGGTTGATATATTCGGTAAAACGCCAAAATAGCTACCTAGCGACTGAGTATAATTAAATTTGCGTTATTTCAAAATCGTCTGCGTGTCAACTTTTTATTAAATTTTGAAAAATTAATAAAAATTGAAGGAAAAATGTCGCAGAGATAAAATTGGTATTATTAAAATGATTAAATTTTGAGCCTTAAGATGGTATAAAAATAATTTTCGGGGCATAATTTGCTCAGAACTTACTGCGGGAAAACGGTTTCGGTTAATTTTTAATTAACCGACTGTTTAATTAACTTTTGCATTCTGAAAAGTTGACAGTAATCTTCCCCTTGTTTTAATTAATAAGTGTGAAAAGTTTGGTTGAAATCGGTGCCGTGGTTTAGGCGGAGATGTGGAACATACATACAAACATACATAATATCCGCAATAACTTTTATTTATATTGAAATTGATTGGAGTTTTTCTATATAACAATCGGATTATCGGAGTGTTGTAAGGAACAAAGTTAAAACTTAAGTTTCAAACAACTAGTCTAAATTACAATTATAGACCGAGCGGTAAGTTAACAAAACAGTGAACAGATGGCCGATCACAAGATCATAGGCAAATTAGCGAACAGATCCTTGCCACTCTTGCTTTTACAGTAACCGTAGGGTTGCCTTGCAGTTGAAGTCATCCTACCAGCAAGTTTCCGCATATCTTGGCAAAAGAATCAATAAGCCGTTACACACATAATTATATGAGTGTATCAACAACCCAAAAACATTTCGTGTTGTTTCGATTTCGCTTTGCTTACTTCATATACGTTTAATTATAGTAAAACATTAGATTTTTTCTGCATTTAAGACTGATGAATTAGGTTACAAAGAATAATATAAGGATCTATATATTTAAAATAATTTGGTAAAAAAACCTTCAACGACTCCGCCAGCCTCAACCACTCGACCGATTTCCACAATTTTTTTTAATTTTAAAGATTATAAAGTCTAAATATGTCATGAAGTGTCGCCTGCCCTCACCCCCCATTTTCGAATGAAATCGAAAAAACACACTTCTGCCTCTGTACATTGTCTATGGGGAAAAACCATGTAAAAATCCCCCAGCCCCAACCACCCGACGGTTTTCGACAATTTTTTTAAAAATGAAAGATTATGACGTCTAGATATGTCATCAAGAGTCTCCTGCCCCACACCACACCCCATTTTAGAACGAAATCGAAAAAACACTTCTCTACCATACATTCTCTATAGGGTTTTTCGATTTAGTTCAAATATATGGGTTAGTGGGTGGCAGGCGACCCTTTTTTACATATCTAGACGTTATAACCTTTTAATTAAAAAAATTGTCGAAATCCGTCGGGTGGTTGGGGTTGGGGGATTTCTACAAGGTTGAATAATTTGGTAGAAACCTTCGCCGAGTACTCTAACCTCAACCACTCAACCGATTTCGACAATTTTGTTTTCATTTTAAAGGTTATGACGTCTAGATATCTCATAAAGGGTCGCCTGCCCCCTCAACACCCCATTTTCGAACGAAATCGAAAAACCACTTCTCCTCTGTACATTGTCTAAGGGTACATACACCTTGAGGAAATCCCCCAGTTCCAACCACCCGACGGATTTCGGCAATTTTTTAAAAATTGAAATGTTTTGACGTCTAGATAGGTTATCAAGATTCGCCTGCCCCCTATTTTCGAACGAAATCGAAAGAACACTTCTCCAACATACATTCTATATATGTTTTTTCCGATTTCGTTCGTAAATGGGGGTGGGGTGGGGGGCAGACAATCCTCGGTGACACATATAGACGTCATAACCTTTCAAATGAAAAAAAAATGTCGAAATCTGTCGGGTGGTTGGGGCTGGGGGATTTCTACAAGGTTTAATAATTTGGTAGAAACTTTCACCGACTCCGACAGCCTCAACTACTCAACAGATTTCGACATTTTTTTTTCATTTGAAAGGTTATGACGTCTACATATGTCACAAAGGATCGCCTGCCCCCCAACCCAACCCCATTTTTGAACGAAATCGAAAAACCACTTCTCCTTTGTACATTGTCTATGAGTACACCTTTTAGAAATCCCCCAACCCCAAACACCCGACGGATTTCGACAATTGTTTTTCATTTGAAAGGTTATGACGTCTAGATATGTCATCAAGGGTCGCCTTCCCCACTCCCCCATTTTCGAACGAAATAGAAAAAAAACATTTCTCCACCATACATTCTCTATATGTTTTTTCGATTTCATTCTTAAATGGGGGGTGGTCGAGGCCAGGCCACTCTTCATAATAAATCTAGACGCTCATCAAATTATATGAAATAAAAATTATCAAAATCCGACGAGTGGTTGGGGCTGGCGCACTGTCTGGGGTTTTTAACATATTATTTTAAATATATAGATCCCAACAGTTCCATCACAATTGCGTGACAAAAATATTGTAAAATACCTATTATAGGTGATGGAAATTGTTTATTTAGGGCGACAGCATTCTGTATTCATGGATCTGAAGACTTTCATGCCAAATTTCGTGAAAAAGTTATACAAAACATTACAATTAGTTGAGGCTTATTGAAAGATTTTACAATTTTAAAGGAATCTGTTGACTAAAAGAATATGAAATCTACTTTTTTTGGTTTTATAGTCTGTTCTACTATTCTTCACGCAGTATTTAAAACTGAAAAAAGTAGTGGCTGAGAGCCTCGAAGGAGTCAGGTGGCATGGGCAGTGCTGAGCAAAGAGGGTGCTGGCCGCGAACCAACACCGGAGGGCGGCGAGAGCGGTTAGTATCATTTTAAATTAATTAGGGAACACTACTTACATACCAGAATCTACGACATCTTCTATGTTGGTACCAGGTCCTAAATCATGCGCCATTGCTCCTAATACAGAGAAGATAACCATACCAGATATGATACTGGTCACTGTGTCAAGAACACTGACAACCATAGCATCTCTGAAAAATGAATTAAGTGTTGATTACAGACAGTACAGTTATAACTGATAAAATTTGAAGAAAATTAAATTAAATATTAAAAGAAATTGAATTAGAAATTAATTAAAATACTTTTGCATTATACAGAAAGGCGCATAGGCAGCTGCTTCTGATAGAATACAATAAAACAAAATTAGAACTTCAAAAATTAAGTTAAAAATTATAAAAAATAAACATTAATAAAACCTTAATATAAAACACAAAAAAGCAAATTAGAACGAAAAATACAATTAGAATGAAAGCAAAATGGAAGAAAATTGGAAAAGAACCAAAATGGCGATTCTTCCTCAGAGGCCACACGCCATTGTAGCTCTAAGACAGGACAAAAATTTTCTGATAAAGGAATGACCATTAGTCAAAAATTATTCCTGAATGTGGCCTGAAGCAAAAAGTCATCCTCTTTCAAAACAGACGCCTAAACAAGGAAAGCCCAATAACATCAAGAAGCAAGCCCCTAGCTCCATCTATGTATAAGAATTCGAACTATTCTCCAGAAGAACAGAAATTCTTAAAACTATTTTTTAATAATTTATTAACTTTTGGGAAATAACCAGGATATCCGTTATCTTTTAATATATTTTTTAAATTATCTAAAGCCTTAACAAAAGTATATTGGTTATTACAGATATTTTTAATCCTATTAATTTGAGAAAATATAGAATTTTTTAAAATTTTAAACTGAAGACATGTATGAAAATTGCAGAGTGTAATAGCTTTGAACTTAAAATCTTTTCGTTTATCACAAATTCCGACAGAGACTCCTGAATTTATAATTTTAATTTCCAGATCCAAAAAATTACATTTGTTCACTTCATTATTAGTTTTATTTAATTTAAGCTCCTCTGAATAGCAGTTAAAAATGGAATTAACATTATCATAATTAAACAATAAAAGGTCATGAATAAAACGGAATCCGAACACATGTTCATTCTTAATTAATTCTCTCTCAAATGAATGAAGAAATAAATTGGCCAATGCACTGGAGAAGCAACAACCCATAGGAATTCCAAGAACTTGTTTATAGTAGTTAATTCCATTAAATAAATAATTTTCACAAATATTAGCTCTGCAAATTTCTAACCATTTATATTTATCAATTAAATCAGTATTTAGGTATAAATCATATACATTTGAGCAAACTTCAATTAATTTATTGTATGGGAGACTAGTAAAGAGATTTTCAAAATCAAATGTATAAATATTATAAAATTTATTTTCTTTGATAAAATTCAAGATTTTAGTGTTATTGTCAATGATAAAGTTCTCTTCTTCTTTTATTTTGTTAAGAATAATTTCGAGAAATTTGAAGAATAATTTTCCAAAATGATAATTATAGCAGCCAGTGCCACAAGTGACAAATCTGAAATTTAATGGATTTTTATAAAATTTTATAGTGGGGAAAAGGTAAGGATAATTTAAATTACTGGTTTTAATTTTAGTTTTTTTAGCTAGTGCTAAAATCCTTTTATCAAGTTCTTTTTTGTCCAATTTGATAAGTTTATATGTTTTATTTGAATTATATTCATTAAGAATAATTTCCTTGAAGTGTGATTTACACATTATGCAAAAATTATTTCCTGCCTTAACAACTGTAGTAATAATGAATTTACTTTTTAAATCTTCAATTTCTTTTTTAAGATGCTTGTTGAAGAAAATGCCTCTATTAATATTTTTACAATTATTTTTATAAATTCTATTCTTTATCTCTTTTAAGATGCACTGTTTCCATTCTCCAAATCCTTCAATGGGCCAATGATATTTCCTGGCAACATTTGCAATAAAAATATTTAAGTCACAATTAATGGAATTGACAATCCTAATAGTACCAACTTTATTTCTAAGCCTAAATTTTGTTCCCTTTTTCCTAATATCTCTAAGAGATTTGGATTTAACAATATTTAAATTACCCGTGATAATATGTCCCCTATCTTTATACATAAAATCTTTATAATCTTCATCATTACAATAGCAGTGTGTATTGTTAATCTCATTTAAGTTTTTACAAAAGTAATTGTAGTTGCAAATTTGCTGTTTAAGAGTCCTTGAAAATTTAAATGCAGTTGAAATTACAGAAATATCTTTAACAGGAAAATATTTTTTGTTGTCATGAAAAATTTCAGGTAACTTTAATCCTTCAAACACGAGATCGAGAAAATTAGTAACACAAAATTCTTTTCTTTCAATTTTGTTAACTTTGAAGAGAAGTCTATTGTTGGTAATTCCAAGTTTAAATTTTAATAAATCAAAGAAAATATATTTAATGTTGACATTCTTAAATTTTAATTCCTCAAATTTGTTATTAAAGAACCATTTAAGTCTATTATTTCTAAGTTTAAAAATATAGTTTTTAATTTTATCAATATTATCTAAGTTATGGTCAAGATTGCATAATTTCTGAAATTACTCCAATATAATAGCAAAATTACCACCTTTACCCTTGCCTCTTTTTAATCTAAATTTTTTATTATTAGTTGTGTTTAGAAAACTTTTGAAAATGTTGAATTCGTTATAGATACAAATTTTATTGAATTCACTGTATCCCTCACCATTTAATTTGCTGTTAAGTCCATATGAGAAAAGAGTTTTAAGGCTGCAAATGAACAAATTTTCTAAATTAAGTCTTTCATTAAGATCTATAATATTATTTTCAAGGATACAAACAATAGTGTTCTCGAAACTGTGTTCCTGGAAATGAATAAGCTCATAATCACGAGAATTGTTATTTCTGAAATTATTTATTGCTGATCTATGTCCATTAATTCTAATATTTAAATTGGTGCAGGTTTGACCAATACAGTTTTTACATTCTTCGCAATGAATTAAATAAATAACATTTTTAATTTTACAAAATGCCTCTAGATCTTCATTATCCAGCTCTATTTGCATCTCACATGCCGAAGGACATGTCTTACATCTAATATTTCCACATTTCCTAAATTTTCTTAAATGATCCGAGTTCAAGATATGTGCAAGTAACTTTTTATCCATGGACACCCCCTGCTCAAAGTATTCCACAGTGCCCCTTGGTAAAGCGCGCGACGGGCCATGCGCTATTAAATTCTTATTATATGGTACTTGACACTTTCAATAAATATTTGCAGTTATTAAAAGACATTAGAAACTTTTAATAACGCTTGCAACTGAAAAGAAAATGATTTCCTTGCATCTGTTTCACAAGGAGAATAAATTCTTAATTTTTCTACATGTATATGCCACAAAAATAGCTTTCAGAAAAATAATGCTTTTGTTATGCTTATTAATGTTAAAAAATATCAAATATTCCGCCTATCTCATTTTTTAAACCTTAAAGAGGTAGAAAATACTCAATTTTTCGCAACCAATAAAGAATATTTCTGAATATTTTTAAGATCTGATAAGAGCAAGAAACCGCATGTTACTACAAGATATGAAAAAATTCAGAAATATAATAGAAATTTCCACAAAATGATATAAATGGTTTTGCTTGTTAAGAGGCGATATTTAAAAATGGAAAATTTAGCAGGAAGGAAAGATTCTATCGTATACATATTATCATTTGCATATTAGTAGCGAATAGATTAAAACATGGCAGTGAAATTTCCAATGAGATTTGCACATAATTACTAAATGCTATAAAAAGTAAAACCATTCATGGAAATGGGAAAAAATGGGAAAAATTTGAGCAAAAATATCATATTTCTAAAAAATGTTTTTCAGTAAAAATCAAATATTGAAAGAAAATGATTTTTCATGTCGTAAAAAGTTTTTTTATGTCTAAAACTTCCAAATAATTCTTTAAAAATTCTTATGGAAACTTTTTCAACAAAATTAAATAAAAAAATAGGCTTGATGCAATTCTATAAAAATATTTAAAAGGAACAGGATGGGGACTTGAAACTACTAAAACTAACAAAAAGAAAGGAAGCTAACAAAAACTAACAAAGGGAATAGGAAAATGCGGGGATATTTTGATAGTTTATTTTAAAGAGGTTTTTAAAATTCAAAAAATATATAAATAAATAAAACTTTAGTATATACTAGCAGAAATCTGAATATGAGATTTTATTTCCTTAATACTAAACGGGCCCTTTTTGGTAAAAAACAATGATTTGTTTAAATATGAGCATCCAAGTGAAATCTTCTATAAAATTTTGAAACAAAATATTATTTAAATGAATGCTTAAAACATTGTTATTATTAAGGTTATATACTGTGATACGGTAAGTTTTTCTGTTTATGAATTTTGCTGTGCAGTGAAAGCACAGTTAACCGAAATCGGGTCAACTGAAACTCGGGTTATCCGAAATATCTCTGGAATCGCAAATCCAAAAAAACACGTACTGTAACTACACGGAAATAATCACAAAGCCGAGACTTTTGTGTAATTATATCCCCCCATTTTTTCTTTTAAGCCTCCCCAAGAAGGTCAGTGGTTAATTTTAGAACGCTAAAATCAAAATTAATGGGTAATAACAATATTAATTACGATATTGTTTAACCTGCCCCTGTTAGGTGCATTGCGTCAGAACTCAGCGGTGCCAATATTGCGCCCGACGGAGGGTTACTTTTAATAAAGATCATGAGCGTAGCCTACAAAGAGAGTTTTGAATTTGTTTTACAGTTAAAACAGTTCAGAATTACGTACTGTAATTAGATGCAAAATAGTAATAGATGTTGATGGCTTAACCGAAGAGATCGGTATCCGAAACGGCTACCCCCCCTTCAGTCCGTTTTAACCGGGGATGCATTGTATTTCATTACGAAGCTAATTTGTTTACATAGGTGAATTCTTTATAAAGACCCTTTGGTTTGGTTGAGTTATATTAACGTCCCGCTTTGAAGCAACACGAGGGCTATTTTGGGACGGAACTCGTAATTTTGAAACGAGATCGGATGACGACACCTGAACTGGCACCCCCTCTCCAAACTTCCACGCCATACCAACGGGAGGGCGTTTGGCCAATGATTTAGCGTACCCCATACACGACGAATCTTCAGTGAAATCAGGTTTCGAACACGGACCCCTTCGGCCCCCAAGCCGAGACCTTTCCACTAGGCCACCGCGGCCTAAAGGAACCTTTGGGAAAACTTACCTGAAAATATTGTTCCTGAAATCGTTATAGCTACTATACATAATAAGTGCTCCCATCGAGACTCCAAGAGAAAAGAACATCTGCCCTGCAGCCGCCTGCCAAACCTACCAAATACCAAGATGCAACATGAATGATTATGTCACAAAATTTTTTCAAACTTTTAATACTTTAAGGAAGATTAATAAGATCTGACAATTACAATCTGAAATTGTAAATTATTTTATTATTTCCTACTTCATACTAATGTTCATTTTAAATAAAGGTTTTTTTTCACAGGTATCATTTTGGTAATTATATCTAGGTGAATATGATTTAATGATTTATATTAAATCATTGAATCAATCATTTTCATAATCAAATATATTCATGTAAATGTTTGCGGACAGCTGGACCTTTCTTGCAAATTTAATAACAATAAATAGAAGTTTCAGTAATATATTCTTTAGAACAATAACGAAGTTGTTAGAAAATTTTTCTACATTGCCACAAAATAATCGACACGAGATATCAAAGTTAGAAAATAACTAATCGAAAGTCTTGGCTCAGTTTAGCTGCAAATTACTATCTGACACTTACTGACAGTGCGTTAAAATCTCTTGCGACCTTTCGTTTGAGAGAAATTTAAATGCGGTGATTATGATTCTCTGCATGCAATTCATAGGGTTACTTATTTTATATTTGTGAAGAATTAAAGCAAATATTGCGTTACTTACTTTATAGTATTTTTGCAAGAAGCTTTGTCATTTCCTTACTGATTAAAGTTTATGTGTTGCAGGTCATCGAAAACTCAAAATCGTTTGTAGAACAATATTTAATTTGCAAGGCACACCATTATTGTTATTTATACTGGGATTTGTTCTTACGTAGGATTTTATTAAGTATCGTATTTCGTTCCAAACGCATGCATTATGCTAAGATTAAAAATTTACATAAAATTTGGGTGAAGACTTCGGTAAAAAAAGTCTAAAAATTAATATTCTAAATATTTAGGGAAGTTTCACTGTACATTAAACGCATACTTGCCTTTATGTCGAGGAGCTTTTTCCAATTGGGAGAAATGAAGTACAAAATTCCATTTACAGCTCCTTCTTGTAAAAGGCCAGTAATTAATAAAGTTATGAGAACAACGTATGGAAATGTAGCTGCAAAATACACAACCTATAAATAAAGTACAGACATTAAAAAAATTCAACGCAAACCAAAAATGAAATTCACATTAAATTCCGAAAAAAAGCAATCAATAGAAATTGAATTTGAATAACGTTTTAAAAAGAAGATTTAAGGTTTTTTAATAAACGGCTCAAAAAATATAGTTTGAATTTAAAAAATATCGTTTGTCTCTTTTTGTGTGAAGTGAGATTTAAATTTCTCATTCCGATACTTAGAATTTAAATATTGTAAATTAAAAAGTTTGAAATTGTGATGGAATTTTTCACTTCATCATCGTATAATTTACATTAATTGTAAATTTTGAAGTTTCAAGTTCGTTATCTTCTAAAAATATTTTCTGGTGTATTTCTTTTACGTAATGGATTTCTATATGTTGTCCATGTATCGTTTCCTTTTCTTTCACCATAAAAACTTTACCAAATAACTCTCTCCTAAGTCACTGAATTTTTCTTTGCATCTTGGAATTTTATGATTTTGAAATACAAGAACAAAATTAAAGGTAAATTATTGCGTCTTTAAAGTAGAAGCTTGCACTATATTATACCATTAATGTTTCACCTCTCGATTGCAGAAATTGCCTCTCACCCTTTTGCACTTAAGGAACTAGTTTCAGCTTACGTTTGATATAGAGAGAAAGCTATTATCAAATTGAGCTTGTGACAAAGAATACCTCATTAATTAACCGTAATAAATTTGGTATTTTCATTCATTTGGTAAAGGTTCTATGGGATACAAATATTTACTGGAAATGCTTTAGCTGTTTCATTGTATATTGTAAAGCGTTTTAAAGCCTTTGAACTTGAACCATTTAAATTAACCTGAACTTTCTGGAATTATCAAGATATTTTATCTTGTACAGTTTTCTCTATAGTTTTTAACTGAAAACTGCTAATTAAAGCTTATTGTTAATTATTGTAGATTCTGGCTTTAATATCAAAACACAACTTTCATTTCCTCAAACAAATATTTATGTTACATATTTGAAATGTTAGACAAACCTCCAAAGATGTTTTAAATCCTTTTCAGGAGACATCACGACAAAACACAATCCTTCAGACAGATAAACACAGACAAAGGTCATTTTATTCCCCTGGCATTCTCGATGCCTCTGAATCAATTAAGCATAGTTTCTGAAAAGAAACAGAAATATTGGTGCTGATATAATATATTTAAGAAAAAGATTGTCCGTGGTTTTCTTGCTAATAAGGCTGAGCAACAGCCAATCATCTCCTGAGTAGGTAATCTAATGCTAAAATAGAAAGAGAATATTCACTATGTTGTAATCTCAAAGGGCGAGAACTTTATCTTCAGAAATTACTAAATTTGCTACAGATGATTGTACGGAGGTAGGAATGTCGCTCAAGCGCAACCGTGATTTGAAATTCAATCAAGAAGGCTGTAACATAACAGCCCATAGTTAGAATCAGTAATCATTCATCAACAATGAACGAGAATATTCATGTCTAGGTATCTAAGGGCAGAACTTTTTCTCTGATAATTATAAATTTGGCACAATGATGTTCGGCGGTGAATGCTGCAGTAAGCTCATACTTCATTTTGAAATTGTTTAATAAAAGAAATAAGTGAAATGTTTTGTATTTTATCGCTATAATTCTAACTTCCGACAATTATTGGACAAAAATTATTTTTATACCATAAAATATAAAAAAAGTTAACTTCTTAATGATACACATTTGATTTTTGTGTTTTTCTTTAATTTAGCAATATTTTAAAAGTATTTTAATACTAGCCGCCTTTGGCGACCAGCGTGTTCGCCTCGTTAGTGACTGAGCTTCAATTCAATTGAATTTCTTATGCATAATTTGATATTGTCTAGCAACGGATTCGGAAACCCTCCGCGCTTTTGCTCATGCGCCGGGCGGAGTTATTTTCATCAAAATAAGGGGAAAGTGAAGAACGGAAGGGTGATGTTTACATTTTGCTGACCGCGATGTAACAAAGAACTAAGGAAATGCGCTCATACGACTCATTGCCTGACACCCATTTCCGGTGTAAAATCGTCCAAAAGTTGTAGTTTCGGAATCCGTTGCTGAACTATATTCATGATTCCCTTAACAAAGTATTTAGAAACTTCAAATTGTGATAGACATTTGAGGCCTGTTAATTGTAGTAACCTTGCGCATATTCTGTTTATTTTTGCATGAACGTCCTAATGGTGTCATGTCACATGACTTAACTGTCAGCGTTATCTAAACGCACGTTGTCAGCGCCAACTTCAGTTTCTATTCTCTGACGTAAAATATGCAGTTGATTCTAACATAAAATGTGCGGCGTATTTTACTTCCAACAGAATGTTAGCTGGATTAAAACATGTTGAAAAAAAAGAATTAAAAATAGCAGCCATCTTCAGCTTACCAAATATATCTCCTAATATACTTAATATATTAGAGGATTCATTCAAAAATCCACAAAAATATAATGAAATAAAAAACAAAGTAAAATTAATTACTATATTACCAAATCCTCTGAAAAAATAAGCAGAATCTTCATTCCTTAGCTTTAAACAAAGTCAGAGAAGCACGTAGTTAAATATTTGTATTAACAACGAAAACAGCTTGAAATTCATTGCAACAATAAAAAGAATTATCGCAAATTATGCATAAAAATAAAATTAAACAATTTCTTAAAATAAAAGACAAATTTGATGACTACTAAACTGATATCACTGAACATATATTTGCATTTTAAGGTGTTGTGCAAATGGTTTTTGTGTGCTAATATCTTCAAATTTTTTGATAATTTTTTGTGTGTGATAGTATTGTCTAAAATTTGAATTAATTTTTAAATAATTAAAATTTAACTTATTTCAAAAAATTGCTCGAAGGTGCACATTCCCACCTTCTAAAGTATATTTGTGCCAAATGTGGTGACTCTAGGTCAAACAGACTTTCCTGTAGACTGCTATTAAACACACACATTATCTTTTATTATTAGTAGAGATTGAAATTTTATTTTTCGTTTCTTTTTTTAAAATTTAAACTAATTACAGTTAAGGATCTACTTTTGAAGTAAGTAGTGATGAATCCTTCCTGTAGTTTGTCCAATCCTTAACCCTGTCAATATTTCTTGCCATATAGTTTGATATACAAAAATATATTATCGCTCTGTTAACTTGACATTTTGCTTCTTTTTGTAGTGCAATCAGTTTTTTGAATTTGCAAGAAAAAAACCCTCTAAAATATAAAGAAAATTATAAAACATCTTCGGTAGTACACATAGAATTCCGATGCTTGCATTCTAATTCTGCTTACTTCTCTCACATTTTTTATAACCACGTTGGAATATAACTACCACATTCATTATTGAATTAGTTGGATTTTCACCATTCCCGCTTTTACATTAAAGCTGGAATTTTTGTGAGATAACTGATTCATACCGACATTGATGGATACTCACGTGTTAAACGTCAAATGAGCTACAACAATTTGATTTTGGAATCCATCGTGAATTTTTCAGGAGAAAAAAGGACATGAAGTTATAGCACAGCATAAGAAAGCAACGTATGTTAGATAATGGAAATTAAAATCATTCAAACAAAGCAAAAAACTACGATAAATACTCTGAGGCAATCGAATTAAACAAACAAGGAATCCATTCTAGCCCACTTTGTCAAGGGCTAAGAACTAAATTCGAAATGGACTCAGAATACTTGGGAAATTTTTCTGTAAGGTTTCTGTTTATAGTATAAGCTAAAATGTTTTTAAATTTGTTTATTATACTTTTTCTAGTTAATTGCTTTTAAGCTGTATGTTAGATAACATGCTCAGTTATGTATTCCATGTTGCTGGGAAGTTACACTAATTGACATGCACAGTACACTCTCCAATATTTATATAATATTCGCTTAATTCTGAAAACTCTTATTCAGTATTGTATAACTGTTAATAATACAACCTTTTCTCACGTATCCGAGTTACGTTCAAAAAATTTAAAAATTTTAAGAAAATTAAAGTCGCACTAGAGAAATCACTGCTGTCGTTTATGAAAATGAAAGTTTGTAGAGTTTTAATTGTTTATTATCGTTCTCATGCATTAGATTTTTGAAAAATAAACCCATTTTAGTAGTATAAGTTCTTCCTTTGAAACAGTTTCATAAAATGTTTTCAAATCTCATTAAATGAGGTTTTCTCCACCTCCACGATTACTTGGAAAATATTCATGAAATCTAACTTTAGGAAATGACGCAAAATAAAATTGGCTACTTGTCATGTAGTTTGTTTAGATTTCTTGCTAGATTTTTATTAGAATTCTTTTTGCTTCTAAATGTTCATTTCTTGCAGCCTCGAGGTGGTAAAACCTTGGCTTCGAAAGTTTCCTCAGAAAAAACGAGAAAAGAGCGAAATATTAAAAAAAGACCCTTGGATATGAATTACTTGAGGACTGCTCCTGCCAACTTGAATGGTTCGGATGGCAATAAGCCAAAAGTATTGGCATTTCTGAGTTAGATTCTGGTGCGTTAAAAATACTTCCGTTCATTTTGGAAGAATCCAACGTGCCATTTTTATTTCTTCGCTTAAACGCACGTTGTGTTCCTGGAGCGTTTCAACTCCAAACCTTATCTTAAAACCCATTTTTTAAAGAGTTATATTTATAAAGCTGTTACAGAAAGATGGAGAGAAGAAATGTTCCATGCTTTTAAAACAAATTATTTTGAAAGCCACTAACGTACTTTAAACATTCGTGTTATTTTAGATTCTTGAACGAAATACCCGGATATGAATACTCATAAGTTGCAAATTACAATATCCATGAAAACATGGAACGTCGTTTCTATTAAAACAGAATAAAACAAGGATAAAAAATATGCAAATGAATACAAGTTTCGACAAAAGAAATTAAAATACCTGAAACATAAAAACACGGATAATTAAGAAATAATGGAGTTAGAATTTTTTCCTTTGTCGTACTGTGTACTACTGCAAAGGTTAAAGCATAAATGAAATTTCAAGCCTGTAGATGAAAAATTAAAAAAGGTCCCCTATGTCCAGCATTCGGACAGTATCGGATATTTCAACTGAAAAAGACAAAAAATCACACAAATTTCGCTTTAAAATGATTGTCAAAGGATAATAAAATATTGTAGAATCTTTGTAAACGGTAAGAAAGGATTTAAAACAAGAAATTACTTGAAAAACAAAATTCACCACCGAGTTCTATTTTGGGAAGAACGATGATTTTCTCGAGTGTTTTTGGAAGAACTAATGAAATGATTCCATGCCCGAAACGAAAAATTCTTGCAATGATAATATTGATAAGAAAATCGAGAATCAAATAAAAAAAACAGAATGTAGTTGCGTCAATTACACTGCTCTGCATGAAAATCGGCCCCGACACCATTCCTACAAATTTTTATGTAAAATGACCCCCTTAATCCGAATATGATCCCCATTTTGACCCATCACCCACCGTTTTCCCAGAAATGATTATTTTAACCGTTAAATGTCTTCTGAGAGGATACGGAGATGAAAAGTTCTAAAATATGAACATTTGTAACAAGGGGGAGGATTTGGGGGGATTTGCCCCCTTAAATTAAAAAAAAAACAATAAAAATTACCGGTTTTTCTGGTTTATTTTCGCAATTTTTTCACTTATTTTCTACATATTCCAGCTTCCAGCCACCCCTTTTCCTCACCCAAACACCCCATATAATAAAAATATATAGCAACAATTTTGGCTAAAAGTGGGTGAGGGGGGAGAGGTCCTGAAGCCCTGACAAGAAAGTTTGGAAGATTCACTGTACAACGTTGCCACTCTTTATTTTTACCACTGTTCTGTAATTTTATGGCCATGAATTTGATTTGGAGGGGGGAAAGGATTATTTTAACGCTTAAATTTAAAAATAAAAATATAATATATAATAAATAAAATTAATATATAAAAATAAATTTTGGAAGATTCACTGTACAACGTTGTCGCTTTTGCACATCAAACTCGGATTGATCAAAAGTTTGTGAAAGCAATGGATAAGACAGGTGGTGGATTTAACTTTTTGAAAACTAAATTTCCTCGTCTTAGTGAGGCTAAAATCAAGGAAGGAATTTTCGTGGGCCCCCAGATTAGACAACTTTTTAAAGATTCAACGTTTATGAAACATCTGAATCGCAAAGAAAAACGAAAAAATCGCAAAAATGTAAGCATGTTGGCAGAATACTGCTGGTCATTGGTACGAAAAACTTCTACTTCATGGTACAAGAGGAAAGCAAGCACAAGATGAAGGTACTATATAATAAATTACATTTATTATATTTTATATTATATTATCTATTATTATTTATTATATATTTGATTTTTATTTTTAAATTTAAGTGTTAAAATAATTCTTTCTCCCCTCCAAATCAAATTCATGGCCATAAAATTACAGAACAGTGATAAAAATAAAGAGCGGCAACGTTGTACAGTGAATCTTCCAAACTTTTTTGTGAGGGCTTCAGGACCTCTTCCCCTTACCCGCTTTTAGCCAAAATTGTTGCTATATATTTTTATTATTTGGGGTGTTTGGGTGAGGAAAAGTGGGGTGGGGTGGAAGCTGGAATATGTAGAAAATAAGTGAAAAAATTGCGAAAACAAACCAGAAAAACCGGTCATTTTTATTGGTTTTTTTTAAAAAATTTAAGGAGAAAAATCCCCACCCAAATCTCCCCCCTTGCTATAAATGTTCATATTTTAGAACTTTTCATCTCTGTAGCCCCTCAGAAGACATTTAACGGTTAAAATAATCATTTTTCCCCTTGAAATCAAATTATTCATGGCCATAAAATTACCAAACAGTGTTACAAATGGGGGGGGGGCGTCCCGAGAAAATCGTGGGTGATGGGGCAAAATGGGGTTCATATTTGGATTTAGGAAGTCATTTTACATGAGAATCAGAAGAAATGGTATCAGGGCTCGAAAAAAAATTTTTTTTTGCAGAGCAGTGTTATTGAATTAATAGGAGTAGTTGAAAGTTGATGTCCGGTATGCCGGACACCAGGTTCGAAGGGGTTAATAATATCAATCTACGTTTAAAAAAACAAACTGTTTATTAGAAAAAATGGTGAAAAAATTCTTAGCACTCAGAAATAGAGAATATTCCTAGGTGGTTGTAGGAAAACAATATTTCATCTATGAAA